>LBNU01038549.1:0-12460 GCA_014162995.1 Artemisia annua
CAAGAGAACCATATTGGGCTTCACTTAAGAAGGACATCGAACGCGATAACGCCTTTTTGCCAAAAACATTTTAGGCGATTTCGAACTTCCTCCGGTCGTTACACCTACACCAACTTTTCTTCTGTTACTTCATGAAGATATGAAGACCAGATGAGGGATACATGATACGTATTATATTGTACCTAGATGTTAACACAGTTACCGATATGATTTTTATATATCTTTGAATCACCACATGACATATTTCTATCTATATCTCATTGGACGTAAAACTATAACAGTACAAAAAAGAGAGATAACAGAGAGAAGTAAATAAAAAAAAAGACAAAAAACAGACCACTTTTTTCAAAAGGAATATAATTTGACACAGATTTCAATTTTTACAAAATAATGAACACAAGAAACCTAATATAAGTTGTAAATGTAAGAAAATCAAACAAAGAAAACATGAGATAGCCTATCTTTTGACTTCTATTTAAAAATAATAATATTTCTTAAGAAAGGCCTTCGATTTTAAAAAAAAAAAGAGCAAAAAAACTTAAAAAAATAAAAAATAAAAATAAAAAGCAGTTGATCACTAAGGATATATAATTGCAGAGAATGACAAACAAATTAACCGAATTTAGTCACACAAAAGACAATATAAAGAGGAGTTACCGATCTTGCACATATGGATTGGCTCTTATCCAGGAGCTACTTCAATACTTCTATCTTTACTCCATAAAGTATAACGGTGACTACTATCTCAGTCTGCCCCTAATGTTCACGACACTTATAGCCACGTACGATCTTGGGGAATAGAGCAAGTTCCTATCTGAATTGATCGATTAAAGCCGAGCCAATTATCAAAAAGACATACACTCATTCACTGAGAAAACTAAGGAACTGGAGGTATCCAAAAATGAAGAAAGATAGCCGAGAAAGATGCAAGAAGATTGGGATCAGAGAAATAAGCAGCAAGCTGAACAAAAAGATTGCAACCACACTTAACTGCTTAATCGCCTATAAGTTGACCAAATAGTGATGTATTGATTGACACGAGGAGCTTCGAAGTGAGTAAAGACGTAATTATAGCCTTGTGGTGGAGGGTTGATGCGAAATGTTATAAGTTCGAATATATATAGGGTCGGGTGGTGAGCAGGAGTAATATTGACTTTTTCTTCTGAACCACAGGCTTAATGGATCAGGCGAACATGAGAGTGAAAGCAAAATTGTATGCTAACTTCGCTGAACTGACCTAGATAGACCTACGACCCACAAGAGAAACTTTGAAGGGATTATAGACTTCAGAGAGGAATTCAAGGAGTATCAAGAAGAAAGAGAAGATGCTCAATCAAACCAACTAAAAAGAAGAAGTCTACTGTGAAGCTAAGGGACACCACAGTGGATGAGCTTGGAAATTATCTAAAAGAGTTGGTTGATTTGATTATCCTGGACAGAAGTCAATAATAAGTCTGAAAGTTTGATCTCTACATTCGAAGGGTGAATTCCAATCAGAGACTAAACCTAGTGTTTCACAGAGAAAGATTAATACATTCCAAATCTTCAACATGTTAGGGAAATTTGGCCAATATATTGACAGAAAGGACCTTAAATCATCTTTATCAAACCTGGTATTGACATAATGCTGAAGATGAAAAACACCAACAGGTGTAGATTATGTTTCTAGGGAATCTAACTACTCTATGGGAAACCAAAGTGAGACAAGTAACCGTGGAATTTCCTGGACAAATCAGGAGAATTGGGAGATTACAACTGGAGAATTCTTTGAGCAAAACAGGAGTACATGTTCTGGAACCTTTGAAGATGGAACAATGGCTAACATGGTTGGCTGAGAGAAAAGATATCCACTTAAATCAAGATTTATTGCTCCAGAATGCTTGATCATGGTATATAGGTAAGACCAAAATGAAAACAGCATTGACAGTGATAAAGCTGTCATTAAATGACTAAGGGCGAGCAGATGAATGAATTAAAGAACTCTGGGTATTATGCTTTTAATGTTAATATCTTTCATAATTCTTAAAAGTACTGGTAGACCAGACAGTACTTTCTCAAAGTACTGCTGCCATACAAAACCAGAAAACTTTTGATAAAAATTGATTTTTACAAATATATATCAGCAACAATAAAAGTGTTTTTGATATGGTTAGTTGATTCACCATGTTTATAGACACAAAATCGAGTTTTTTGACTAGTCCAGATCAACGTTCTGGTAAAGACTTATCAAATCCCGTTGATAGTTGATGTTTTACTAAACTAGTATGTCCGTTCAAACCACCATATCTGCAAAGTGAAGAGTGTATGCCCATAAGTGAATGGCTTGTGGTAAAGGTCTGTGGAAAAACCACTTCATGGTATTTAACTTACCATGGTATTTATAATGAAAATTACTAGTCCAAGGTACAGCTTTGGTAAAGACTAAATCAAAACTTTTATAGCTCTGGTTTGCTAAAAAATCAATGGTTATCATTATACATGGTTTTTCTCATTAAACCAAAACATATGGCGTATCCAGTAGTTAAGGCCTATTGGTAAAGAACATCAAATCCCATTAAATTTTCAATGATTCACCTCTCACAGGAGTTAACACACCCTGGATAGTGATGCAGAAATAGTATGAAACTTTAAACAAGAATTGATGTTACAAAATCATATAATGGTCTAAAGACTTAGTTGCTGAAAAGGAGTTTCTATAAAGAAGATATCATTAGTACTTTGATTCTGATCACAGAATATACAAGAACAATCTATCAATTGAAGAGTTAAAGACAATTGCATGAATCAAGGGGAAGACATGTTGTTAAAGACAAAGATACAAAGGAAACTTGAAGTCAAGCAAGTCGAAATAAAGTTAGGGAAGGATTGTTGGGTCAAAGTACTGATGCAAGTCAAATACTGCTCCATGAAAAGTACTGCACAGAATAATAAAGGTCAAAGTACTGCATTGACTAAAAGTTAAAAGATCAAAGGACTGCTGATGGAAAATTCGGTGCAAGGAGCTTAGAATATTCTAGAAGATAAACTATAATAGGAATTAGTATTCTTGTACGTAAAGTAATTGTAAACCGACTTAGGGTTATCCTTGTGCCTATAAAAGGATCCCTAGGAGTCAAAATAATATAAGTTTTAAACGAATACGATTTAGAGAAGTTTAGAGTTTAATAGTCTTGCATATCTACAAGCAGATTTAAGGTGTTATTAATAATCAAAGTTTGGTTAATTATTCTTAGCTTTGTTAAGTAATTCCGCATACTTAATAGAGTAATTCAGTGTTTCATTGTTAGTAGATTAGGATTTATCCAAGGCTACTAAACCCTTAACAAGCTATATAATAAGTTGGTCAGAGTATATCGATCCAACATGTTTTTCTTATGCTAATATTTTTCATTTAACTGCCATTTTATTAGCATAATAGTGAATCTGGTGATTAGTGGTTTAGATGAATGTTCTTGTGATTCATTTGGTCTCACACATCATAACATATGACAATTTGCTGATCTAATGGGTTAAAATTGGAATTAGCTTCATAATCTTTCTAAAACATGTGTTTAAGGGGTTTTTGGAATTGCATGATTAACTGAGCTTGTGAGACTTTTTGTGGTTAAAATTAGTTGAGACATGTTCCAGTAGGTGAGATTAGCTCATATCAGTTAATAAACATTTAGGTTTTTCTAAAAAAAGTCAAAATCACCTTTGAAGTTCTTTATTGCTTAACTGTTGAAAGTAGAGGGTATCATAATCTGCCATTTAGCTTAAAACTTGTTGAGGTTGCTTAATTTACTTTAATCTAGGGTTAATATAACATTAACAATCATCTTTGGGCCTTAGAGTCTCACAAAAGTAAAAATTGTGCAAAACCTTCAAAAGTTAAAAGTTCCTTGTCTGATAGAATGGACCAGATTTCTTGAGCAATTGTAGGGTTCAAAAGAGATTGGAGATTAAAAATTGTTGTTGTTTTGTGATGTTTGGTTGCTTATATATCTGAATCAACAAAAAAATTGGGTTTTGAAACTCATTTACTCACATTGATTTGATTCCTAAGTTGACTAGTTGGTTGTTTAACTGCCCTGCACATACAGTTTGCACCATTTTTTTAGAAACCACAACTTGTTCATATCTAGGCCATTTCCCTTGAAACTTGGTGTTTTGTGTAGCCTGCTACACTGACTTGTCTGTTGTGCCTTTTGTTTGGACTTAATTGCTTATTTGGAGTGCTTATTTTACTCTTTTTGTTGCCCCTTGGCCACTGCTTATGCTGACTCATCAGTATACACCTAGCTTGTTGATTTCATTGATCCTAGTTCATTCATTGTTGTTTTATAGTTGTTTTGTGTTGTTGTGTGTTGCCTGAGGTTGTTTATGATTGTGTTTGAATTGGTTTATGCTTGTTGGATAAACTGCTTATTCATAAAAATCTCACTTAAACTCAATATTAATCATCACTGCTGTTCTTTTTAACTTGCATAAGCTTGAGCTTTTCCTAAATTCAGTTTGATAGAGTAGATTTGAGATCACAATAGTCTTTGTAAATAAATATCTCTAAGTTGTGAGCTTGGGTGATAAGTTCTTGGATTGTGACTCTCAATCACAACACTGAGCCCCTTATTGGTTCTGTAGTGACCAGCCCTTTTTCATAAGCTCACAAATTGTTCACTAGTTAAGCTTGTTCTGAGATTTATGGCTTTTTGAGAAGCCCACCTAGCTGTATAGTTGTATGAAGGCTCATTTTGGCTTCTGAGCTTGTTGTACAAGCTTATTCTTAGCCTGCAATTAAGCCCTCAGGTCTGTTTGGCTGCAGGGGGTTTAGATTTGCTTATTCTTTATTTCTTGCTTATTTATTGTGCTATTTCAGTCCTTTTAGCTTATTTAGTATTAATATCATTTGGTAGTAGCTTATTGTACTTCTGGATTTCCTTGAATAAGCTTATTAATAGCTTTTGCTTCATCAAAAAGCTCAATGAGCTCACTGCCATGAACATAAGCTTGCAATAAGCTTATCTTTGAGTTCCAAAATTATTGTTTTCACAAAAGTTGTTAGTTTTTAGTGTATAATCAAGTTTCAAAAAGAAAAATCAGAAAAATCATCATTTTTACTTTTAGTGATAGCTTCTATTTAATAGGATTTATCTATTTAATTTATTTTCTAATTTTTTTATTAAGTACTTAGTGGTTTTCATATTTTTCCTAGGTTCCTGGTATCACATAGTATTTGTATAAAAATTTTCATAATTTTATCTTTTCATTTGGTAATTTTAGTAATTAAAAGTAGTTTAATTAGTTTTAGTTAAAAAAATCAAAAATAAAATCATTCAGTGTTTAATTTTAATCTCTAGCATCTTTTTATAATTTCTTTAGCTTTTATTAATCATATAGTATTTTTAGAAAATGGTTTCTTAATTTTCACTGTTAATTTGCTATTATTCTTAATTAATTTAGTTTAATTAGCTTTTAATTAATAATTAAGTAAATAAATTCTAAAATAGTTTATTTATAAGTTTAGGAACTTTTTATAATTTATTAGGAATCCTGTAATTGATAAGTAGTTTTATAAAAAGTTTCATAATTATCTAAATTAGTTTAGTATTTATTTTAATTTAAATTAGTTAAATTAGTAATTAGTAATTAATTAATATTAAATAATTAAAATGTCAAAAAAATATTTTTCTTTTTCTTAAAATTTTCTTTTGTCATTAGAATCTTAGAAAAGTTATTTTCACATTTGTAGGACTTTATTTGCTCCTGTTTCACTTTTTATTTTGTGCGCTTGCGTTTATTTTAAATTCAAACGCGCGTTTTTAGATTTAATTCACGTTTCTAGGTTATCTGATTATCAGTAATTGTTCATATAGTTTTTTTAAGCTATTCTCAATCAAAATATCTTAGTGTAATCATAATAATCAAAATTCTGATCTTTCTGTTAAATCACCCGATCACAAGCACGTTTAAATACCATTCACTCCTCGTCGGGACATAACGACCCGAGAATATTCTATACTCCTTGGTTTAGTATTGGCTCAATAGTCTAACTTTGTTGACCAATATCCTTGGTCGATATAAGTTGACCGTTTGAGGCCAATCAAATTTTGGCGCCGCTGCCGGGGAGGTGCGCGCGTATTTGCAGCGTCTTAGAGATTAGTGTTTTTTCACCATCATCACTGTAAAAATTCCATCACTTTTGTAAATTTTAAATCAAAAACATAAAAAATCATTAACACTTTTCCTAAAGTGTTAACAACATAAAAAAAATAAAAAACTAACAAAACAGATCGTAACGTTTTCTATATCGGATTTCTTTTAAGGTGATTCTTAAAGAAATACAATTTTGGATAACGGAACGACACCAAAAATAATTCCCAATTTTTTTTTTCGCTCACACACAAAAACCCAAAAACATTCTCCTTTTTCTTGTGAATAATAATTACATAAAAATAAACTGTCGCAAACTAAGACAGAACACCTACCAACTGGGAGTGTGAACATTAATAAGTTCCCAAACAAAAGATTAAAACTTGCCATTGTATCCTTGCGAGTGGTGTACCTTTTCTAAAGAAGCCATTCATTTGTGATTATTGGTTTAAGTTCACTGTCGTTTTGCCTCGATTTTGTTTTGATTGGTTTTGTTCCTAGTGCATGCGCACTCGTTCTTCTAGGTCTACGAGCCCATTACGCGAGCTTGTAAGAATTCCTCGAAGACACCGTAGACGTTCAGCACCAATAGTCGGATCTGAGATCCGCATTGTTTCCACAGCTTCTGTCATCATGGCAGATCTTCCTATGAATGAGCTTCTCCAAGCACCCATCGAGGGTTATGGAGATGCCATTGTTGTTCCAGCCATTGTAATCATAGCAACTTGCCATCTGATATCAATTTCTTCAAGATCATCTTCTTCAATCTGCAGCAGATCTTCTTCATAGGTAACAGGTAAAGTGGCTTGTTGAGCAAAGAATGAGCACACAACATCATCACAATTGATGTTTTTTGAGGGTGGTGGAGTGGTAGTAGTCATTGTTGTGTAAACATCACCAACAGTACTTTGTACAGGATAAGCAGTACTTTTAGTGGAAGTACTGATTGTTTTTGCAGATGACACAAAAGCAATATTGTGTGAGGTTGAACCAGATTTACCATTCATCTCATGCTCATACACCTTAAAGTTATTGTATAGATCATCAAAGTCCATAGTAGCCAAATCAGGTTGACCTCTGATCATAGTAGCTGATGAGACGAAAAGTGTTACGCTTTTAAGGGGTCATTTAAGCCTTAATTCGTATAAATGTGATCAAATATTGCCCTAAATCGTTCCTTTTGTCATTTTAGGTACTTTTGAGAGGAATTCTTGAAAACATGCATATTTGGACATTTTTGGAGCATAAAAGTGAAGAAAACGACAAAGTCTCAAAAGAAACAGAAATTACAACCTGACGGCGTCAGAGTCACAAGGTGACGCCGTCAGCAAGCCTTGACAAAACCCTAGACGAATTTTCTGTACTTTTTAGGGTTTCCAACCCTTGGAACCCTCATGCTTAATTAAAGATAAGTCTTCACTTCAATTCAATCAATATGTCTATGTGTTGGTTGATTATCTCTTTTGCTTGTCTTTTAATTAACATGTGTAGCTAAATTCTCTTGTGTTTGCTTAGATCTAATGAAACCTAACTATTAATTATTGGTTAATTGATGTGTTGTTGTTTGTTGGGATGATTGTTCCATCAATGTTAGGCTCAAGAAAACTGGCCAACCTCCTTTATGGTAACGTGCTTGAACGTCTTGGGAAACATGTAGCCAAGGCATACTAGGCTATTAAGGTAGTATTTAACGCATGAGCCACTGTTTACAATCCCTATGGTTGTGCCGTGCATGGCATAGGAGGAGATAAGAGCTCATAGAATTGGAGAGATATTGTTGCGTGGTTTTGTGACCTTACAACAGGTTTTACCTCTCAAGGGATCTCAAGAGGCTTACAACCCCACCAGCCAGTGTACCTGACCGATGTAGTATAGGATAGTGTTAAGTACGGTGGATTGATCGTTCTCTCACAGGGAATAGTGTTCGTTAGGAAAGAAAAACTACTCTAATAGGTCTAAGGGTGAAGGAAGATTCTTTTTGTATTTTTATGTTTTAATGAAAGCAAGTAAAATCTCGGTTTTGAAGGAGTGGGCGGAATTAGTTGCTAGTCAACTAACCCAAAATTACTACTATTGCAAAAGAAAAGAAAATAACTAAATTATTTGGTGGTGAAAACAATATGGAGAAAAGTTGTGTTTACTTAGACTTCATTACTCCCTAACTATCTTTTACCGGTTAATTGATATGTATGTTACTTGTGTGGATGAAGGGTGTATTTGATGAGTGTGCAAATACTCATCATTTTTATCACATATAGACTGCCAAAACATCTGAAAACACACAAAAATACCCTAAAATATATAAAATATCACAAAAACATGTTTTTATGTGTTTCAGATACAAAAGGATTGAAAACTGATGAAAAACAGTCAAGTTTGCACAATTGACAGTTTCAGTCCCTAAACTTTCACAAAATGGCAAAACTAGTCCCTGGTATTTCAAAACATGAAAAATATCATCAAAGGTCCTTTTTAATTCACAAGTTGTCAAAAGAAACCCTTTAAAGTCAAAAATCACAAAATGACAACTTTGGTCCCTCAAGTTTGAAAAATGACAAAATAGGCCCCTGAAGTTTCACACTTTGGCAAAATTAGTCCTTGAGGGTTCAAAATGAAAGAAAAGTCAATATTAGTCCATGGGAAGTCAAAATTATTCATTTCTAGTCCCTGGATAAAAGTTTCATCAATTGGCAGAAAAGGTCCCTCAAGTTTCAAAAATGGCAAAAATAGTCCCTGGGTATTCAAAACTTGGATTTTATCACAAAATACCCTTGTACTATTCATAAAATACAATTTGGAACATTTTTGATAACTTTCAGATATTTACATGTTTAGTCCCTCAAAATCCAAAATATTACAGAAATGGTCCCTAAGGTTTATAAAAAGGAAATTTTCAAACTTTGATCCTTGAACTTTTCACATATGGCAAATATGGTCCTTGTGAGAAGTTTAAAATAATTACACAACAGGTCCCTCATGATTGGCAGATTTACACTTTTGGTCCTTGTGAAATAATAAAACCAAACGGACCCTTTTACTATAAAACCCAAAACACCCCCCTTAGCCCTTTTCTCTTCTTTCTTTTTCCCTGGCCCAGTACCAAGCCCAACCCAAGTTTTAAAAATTATAACACCTCCCTCCCCGTTCCCACCTAGCCCTGCCACCATCACCACCTAGCTTTGCCACCACCTGCTTCCACTCTCCACCCCACTTGCCCATCACCTCAGCCACCCAAAACCATCATAACCTCACCCTGGACACGCCACAATAAATGCTAGCTTGCAATTGTTGACCAAACGGTCAAAACAGATTTTCCCGCCAAAATGGAATTAAGGGCTAGGATTGAATTGAGGCCATCCAATGGCTAGGATTGAAGTGGGAAGTGATCAGAGACATGGGGAAACCCTAATTTGAAGCCTATATAAAGAGAAGAAAGAGAAGAGAAGACTAGTTCACAATTTAGTTTAATTTTATGTC
Organism: Artemisia annua; assembly: GCA_014162995.1. NCBI lineage: Eukaryota > Viridiplantae > Streptophyta > Magnoliopsida > Asterales > Asteraceae > Artemisia > Artemisia annua. The sequence continues at coordinate 9,607 of LBNU01038549.1, forward strand.
GTATTTATGTTAAAATCTTAATTACTCTGTAATTTTCATTCTCAAGTACTTTGTTTTCCTATTTCAGTGTTATTTAATATATTGCAAGTTTCAATTTCAGTATCTCTTTTAATTTCAGTATTTAATTTTGATAATGTCCCTTTCAAGAGTGAAAACCTTGAATTGTGGTTGTGTTATTGTTCTATGGACTGAATAAGCTCATATAAGCTCCTAGAAAGCTTCTAAAAGCTTTTAGAAACCATAAAACTCAGTTTAGGATCAAAAAGCAAAAATACAAAAAAATTCAATAAATTCAGTGAAAAATCAAAAATCAGTCTCCAAGAAGAATGAAGATGATCCATGGTGAATTCTTGATTGCTCTGGGTATTAGTGCTTAGTGGTAAGCTATAGGATTGGTTCTTGGTCCTTGGTTCTCTGTCTAAGCCTGAATTCCATTTTGTAAGCCACTTTTCCCAATTTTGGCATTTCACTGTTCTTGTGTTTAAATCTGCTTATGTATGCTTGATTTGTGTTTCTTTGGTGTATGTTAGTGATATTATAGCTTAAAATCAATAGGTTGTTTGATAAGTTTGATAGTTGCTAAATTTTCCATTTTCACTGTGAAAATAGTGGATCTTGGATTTTGGTGTTCTTGTTGTTCTTATTGTGTTTTATGTGTTTGAATCTGCTTAGTATAGGTAGATATGATGTTATGAATCAATCTTATGGTTTAAATCTTTGATTTGCTTTGAAAATCCCATTTTCACAACTCTGCAAGGATTGTTTGGTTTTACTGATTTCATGATGATTCAGTATGTTTTGTTTATGGTTCTTGGTTATTACATGTTCACTTAGGCTTAAATATCACTCTTAGACCATAAAAACCACAACTCATTTGAGCAAAAGTCAAAATCACTCTTGAATCCCATTTTATGAATCTGTGTTGTGTTTTAATGTTGCTAATCTGTGATTTTGTATGCTAAAGTTGTTTAGATTGCTTAAATTATTTTCATTATAGTCTAAAACATCATATTCAGTAAGTAGATCAAGATCAAAACTCATATAAGTCAACTTAGGTTCATAATCTAAAAGTCAAAATTTCATGCCTGCAGTTTTTGAATAAAAAAGATAATTTTGTGTAGGATTTAATTTTAAGTTTTATGCTTAGTGCTTTTGGATAATTAAACTTTAGTTGCTTGAGTTTCTATGTGATTTTTGTTAAATTTTTATTTGCTTATTTAACTGCTTATTTAGCTCTTTCTTTTGAGCACTTTTTCAAAAAGGTGCCCTGCACCACAGTTAAACACCAAGGTTCATAAGCTCTTGTAGAGCTTATTAGTGGGCCCTAGTGTGAGCTTCTTGGCTTTTTGAGAAGCTTAGCAAGCCATCTCAAAGTTCCAGTGCTCATTTTTCCATTTCTAGCTTATTAACTAGGGCTGCTAAGAGCTTTTAGTTGGTTCCATTTCTGTTTGTGAACTGAGTATTCAGTGTATTCACCCAACTTACCAAGCTTCTCAAGAGCTTATTAGTGGGTCCCATACTGAGTTACTTGGCTTTTTGGAAAGCCAAGCAAGCAAACTTGCTAGTTACAAGCTTATTTTCCAATTTAGAGCTTATCTTAGAGGTCTGCTTTGTGCTTTTTGTTTGTTCAAATCTGTAAGCAATTGTGAATGCCCAGAGTTCCACCAAACTTCATAAGCTTCTCACAAGCTTATTTGTGGACCCCAGGGTTTGAACTTTAGCTTAAATTGAAGCTTACCAGGTGAGCTTCTTGGATCAAACAAGCCTGCAAAGTACCTATTTGGCCTGTTTGGGTCTGAGGTGTTCTTGGATTTGCTTATTTTCCAATTTAAGCTTATTTCAGAGAGCTTATTTAATTCTTTGTGCTTATTAGTTAATCTTTAAGTGTTTTGCAGCTTATTTTCTGCTTTTATTCAGTTGTATAAGTTCTTAAGAGCTTTTTCATTTTCAAAAAATAAGTAAAATATCTTAACTGTTGGTTTCATAAGCTCATTTAGAGCTTATTTTTGAGTTTTTATAAAAGTTGTCTTTGTTAAAGTTGCTTATATTTGCTTATTCAGTAGGTCTAAAAAAGAAAAATAAAAAAAAAATGTTTGGCAAAAAGGGGGTAGGCAGGCTCGAACCTGAGACCTCCCCCTTATGAGAGTGATAGAGGTGTACCTGGAAACCAGTTGCCCTAGGGTCTTTTCTCATTATAACCTTACACCCTTTTTTATTTAACCCCTTTTTTCTCTTTTTCCCTTATAAGCAGTTTAAGCTTATTTAACTGCTTATTAATAAGTTTTTTTCACTTTTTATATTTTTCTATTTTTTCTGCACCCTTTTTATATAACATATATTTTTTTCATAATTTTTAGTTTTCATTTAATAATTTTAAAAAATCAAAAACAGTTTCATAGGTTTAGGAAAATTAAATAAATTAAATAGTTTTTATATTAGATAATTAACTAGGATAAGTTTTTATAATTTTTCTAAGTTTAATAAGTTTATTAGAATCTGTAAAAAATATATTTTTCATTTTTACTGTTCATCTAATTAGTTTTGTAATTTTAGTTAATTAAATAGATAATTAGTTAATAATTAATATCTAATTAATAATAAATATATAGATAGTATAATAAGTATATTTTTAGTTCTAAATTAAGTTTTCTACATTTTTAGACTTTTATAAATTATCATTTCATTTCTTAACTTATTTTCTTATTTTCTTTGTAATTTATAACTTAATAAATAGTTAATAAGTAGTAATTAATTTATAATAATTATATAAATAGTATAATAATTATATTTCAAGTTCTAAAATAGATTTTACATATTTTTAGATTTTTCTAAGTTCTTAGTTTATTTTCTAAAT
>LBNU01038551.1:3590-14128 GCA_014162995.1 Artemisia annua
TAGGAACTGTAATAGCTATCAATGAACAATGATGTTTTGTTTTATCAGTGTCCTCTCAAATTACATATAACACTTAGGCTATTTGTATATCCAAATAGGGGGAGATTGTTGGGTCACTGAATTCCCAAGCTCTCTTAAACTAAGATTTGAACATAAAATAACCTAAGTGTTTAACTACCTTTAACACAATCAAGTCACTGAGTGAACAGTCACTCAGTGAGTCATCTTCAGGATGCTTGGGACAAGCTTAAGAAGAAAAGCTTTCCATTCAGTGAGGCGGATTCTCAGTGATTGGCACCTAAGCCAAAGAAGAAGGTGATGGATTCAGTGAGTGATGACAATAACTCACTGAATCCCAAGTTACTCCTCACTGAAGCAACAAAAGCTAAAGACTAAAGATTAAAGACATGAAGCCTGAAGAATGGGCGGGACAAGGCGGGAAACGTTTGAAATTACAAAGAGTGTCAGTATCCTTGTAAAATCAAACTTTCTCTGAATGGTGTGGGTTCAGGATGGTGTCATATCTGAACCTTAGAAAGTTGTATTGTCCTATACCCAAAATAGACTTATGTAACAGAGACAAAATACGTAAGTATTTTGTCTCAACTAGGCTGATGTAATCTTTGTCTTTTTCACAACGGTTGTAATATACTTGTGTATAAATAGGAGTCATAAGAGAGAGTAAAGGTTGAGGAGCTTGTGCACTTAATGCTTAGACATTCACAAACTAATCTTTACTCTCTCCAAATAGCAACCATCCCTAAGATAGCTTAGTGGGTCTTTTGTTGCTACTTAAGTATAGCTTACGTTTAGTGAGGAGTAACACCATACCATACTTGTCATTTCAATCCCAAGTGTTGTTCCGCAAATACTTGGGTATAATTCTTTTGATTAATTTCTAATAAAGAGTTAAACGTTGAAAAATCTTGTTTCTTATCTTTTACGTTTTTATTTCTTAGTTATTAATCTTTGCATCATTATTCCATGGAACTAGGTTAGATTAACTTTGTAGTTAACCACTAACCAAGTAAAAGGGACCAACACTTCTTGCCTCAACTGCATAAGCTCTAATCCTATCCTTTTGCCTCTTGTTGATTTGCAAACTCTTTACCAACAAAGAAACTGTTCTTAATACCCTTTCTTAATTTCCTAAGTCCCTGTGTTCTAGCACTATCATTTTCATCATCACTTGGGCAAGACTCAAAATCTACTTCATGCAAATCATTTTCAGTTAAACTAACATTGGGTTTAATGGTGTCAATTAACTCACCCTCACTATCTACTTCAAACTTGAAACCTGTCATGGGCACATCTACTTCATCAACCATATGTTCCTCATCCTCAACTAAATCCTCTTCCTCATCAGTCTCACTCTCTTCCTCACCATTACTACTTTCCTCACCATCACTCTCTTCTTTACCATCACTCTGTGTAGAACCATCATTGACTTCCTTACTGTTCACACTTATGTTTGTTTTAGGCTGGTCATTAACAGTTCCTATTGTGGTATGCCCATTCTCAACATAAACATACATAGTCTTATGGTTAGGGAGATATTCTAACATTCCTTCAAAATCAGACTCATTAACCAAAGGCTTCAAGAATTTATCTAACCCTTTTAATGGTATCTTATAGTGAAAATACAGAGTTCCACTAGAATCATAGCCTGAGGAGTTAAATACTGAATATAACAAATCAATGTTAAATTGTTGCATGTCAATCATGTCCACAAAGGTTACCTCACCTTCAACATACTTCCTATTTGGACACTCAGTGAACCTTCCACCATAATGCAGCTTCATTGAGAACAAATTCTTATACGTACCTGTTAAATATTCAAAACACATATTAGATACTACAAATGACATTATTTTTCAATAAATAGATTATATACTTAAAATGAAAACAATGGGTTCAAAGGTATTGAGTGCTATTACCATAAACAGCTTCATCAAAGTTTTCCCCATCTGCTCTAATGTACCAAGTTTGCATTTTAAATGATGAGGATTAAAGTGGGATCAAAGGATTTAATTTGGGGACGAATATGATTATTGTTAGGGTTTTAATTTGTGTTTTATACTTATAAAACTGACATTGGATCGGGTTTAGGGTTAAACCCATTAAAATAATCAAACCATCCGTGTGCACCATTTTTTTATTTGGGACAAGTAATAAATGACAATTATGCCCTCTCGTGATAATCACGTGGCTGGAGTTAACGGGATTAGACTAACCTCGTTAGTTACCAGGGACTAAAGTGAAACCCAAACTTGCTCACAGGGAGGCCGCCTGCAATTTCCATATACCAGGGACTTGTGGTGCAATCTCATCAAACCACAGGGACCATATTTGCAATTTACTCTTATTTAAATTATCATTTCTAAATAAAGAAAGAAAAAGCGAAAAATAAGAAAAAGGAAAGAAAAAACTTTTAAGCTCCAATCAACTGGTGCCACGTGTGATGGTGATCTCATGACGCCACCTTTACAGAAAAAGATGCATGAAAACATGAATATCCGTTTCAACAACACTACTACTACTACCACAGTACTCCTTACACAATTTCCAACAGTATAGAACCACCCTAAAGCCGCAGTTCACACGACGAAGAAGCCGCGCGCCATGGATATCGTGAAGCTAATTTGCCCTACCTCGCCTCACGTATGTAAAAAAATTCATATTTAATATTTAATATTTGGTTTGGCCAAATTAGAGTTGTATGCACCAAGCAGTGATATCTAAAACGGCTCAAACTACCTAAATTTTGCCTAGTTTTCTAACTAATGACTAAGTTAGGGGCCGAAAAAGGAGATAGGGTTATTATTTACTAGGCAAAATTAGCTAAATAACCTTAAATTGCAAATTGACAACAAGCTTATTGAATTTTAAGTATTTTGTCTTTAATTTTAGAAAATTTTGCAATTTTTCTCTGAATGGTACGAATTTGGATTTGAATATAATGACACAATATAGATTAAAGTTGTTAACATGGTTAATTCCAATGCAGTAGAATCTAAACAGAATTGTCGGCAAATACTTGCATCACCATGTTTGTGTGTTTGTTTAGCTAATTAAGTAGTTATTATATCATGTTACCAAAGATGACTAGATATCACCACTGTAATTAGATTGATAATGATGAACTTTTAATTTTTCAGCTGTTATGTATTGATCATAAACTATACCTGATAATATTGGTTGAAGCGTGTTTCTCTTTTACTGATCTTTTGTAAGATGTTCTAACTTTGTTTCTTTTGAATCAGATATGGGATGGAAATACAGTTTCAAGATGTTTCGACAACTTATATCCTTTATATCAGAAACTATTTTGTTATATCAATGCTAAAAAAGAGATATGTCATCGTTTGTACTTTCTTAACAAGAATTACAATTCTAGGTTTCGGAGCAAGTATGATAATGTTTGTCATAATTGTTGTGCTTGCAATTACCAAAAGGACCACCAGAGAACGTAGAAGGGTATGATGTATTCATATCACATTTAATTAGTATCTATGGTTAGATTACTAATGCACATCGTGATAACTATTTTCTAAAACAATTGGTCCTTTACTGATGTTCGTTGCAGATACACCTCTATGAGAAGGTCTTGTTGCTTGTTCTACCTATCATTGGGGCATTCGTGGCATGTTTTGACTTGATTATGCTTTTAACTAACACAAGAAACGGGCGTACTGTTTTATATCATGAGTGGCTCGTTAGATGCTCTCAACTTTTAGTATGGGTAAGGCTGCTATAAAAATTTAAGCCAGATGTGAATATTTCTGTTTTTTTAAATATTATGGTGTTTGCGACAGGCTACCATACTTCTCGTCTCAAGGTTTAGTTGCTGGTTATTTGTATTATCCAATCGGGTCCTGTGCTTTTGGTGGATCATGAAACCGGTATTAGCAATTCCAACTTTACATGCCGTCTTTTCATCTTTGGAGGTATTTACATAACGGGCCTTTCGTTTCAGTGTAAAATAATGGATAGACATAGTTTATGTACAAAGACATTAGTTGAATGACAGTTTTGTTCTGCAGGTTGTTAGCTGCATTAACGAAAGCTTAATAGTTTTAGTGGATGTTCTGTTTGGTGTATTGATTAATATTATTAGAATAAAGCAGGCATCTCGCAGGAACAGGTAAATTCATGCCATCTCTACTTTCGTATTTTGTGGTTTTCTGTTAGATGCAAAAACTAATTCCTTCTAGTTGTTCCCCTTTATTTAAATTCAAATTTCACACAAACCATATTAAAAGTTTATTTTTCTCGAAAATATATTGAAAACATAGTCATTACTAAGAAACGAACTTGATTCTTACTTTTGATCTAATAATCCTCTTTTTCTGTAGTTCAATGGAAGAGTCGCTACTTTCCTGTGAAATGGGTATTGGCGACCATTTTGAATCAAATCCTGTATGTATTATTCTCTCTTCTATATATCAGGATGTCGTTAATTTCCAGCAGAGTTTACTACATTGAAAGATAATATCTCACGATTCCCCATTTTTGCGTGTCTTCTTTACTTGTTTGTCAAAGGGAGTTCTTGCCAGCTTTTGGAATCTCATGACGTTCAAATCTATTAATCCTGTGATGGAGCATGGTTCAAAGAAACAGCTTGACTTCAATGATTTGCTTCAACTACCGACTGATATGGATCCTTCGTTCTGCCATGATTCTTTGCTAAGCTGTTGGGAAGATCAAAGAAGACGAAATTGTTCTCATCCTTCTTTGTTTTGGACAATCTGTTATGCATATGGTTGGCCATATATGTGTTTAGGCCTATTAAAGGTACTAATAATGATCACCTCCTAATTTATAGACTGCATATATAGAAGAAGAAAACAAGGGATGATGTACAGTTAAGGTGCCCACGTTTGGCATTGTTTTCAAATAGGCAACCCATGTATAAACATGCCACCAGGCTTACTTTGTTCATTTACTGTTGAGGGTAAAACAGCCATTTTACAAAATATCGACAAGTTATGGGTCAGAAACGGCCGAAATGTAGCAAAATGAATAATGGGTGTCTAACCGATGATGTTTATACATAGGTGGCTTAATGCGAACGTTGGGCTGGCTTAACTATACAGTATCCCAAAAAATAAAGAAGAAAAGTATAAACATATTATCGGTGAAGTAGTAGGCCTGAAATGTATTTCTTATCAACCTCGATGCTCCACAAATTACAGGTACTAAATGACTGTCTTGGTTTTGCTGGACCCTTGCTTCTTAATATGCTGATCAAGTATCTCCAAGAAGGTCAATTTCTATCTTTGTTTCTCTTTCTGCTTATAGATCATGCTCCCAATAAGGCATATGACCTGATGATATAATGTGCTTATTTGAATTTGTTATTAATCATGTCATACCTGTTAGGTTTAGTTACTGATGATTGTACTTATCCTGTCTGCAATATGAAGTTTTGCTTTTAGCATTGTGTGAACTGCCTCAACTACTGCCCACATAAAAGTTATATCTTTTTTATAAACAGGATCCGGGAATTTTGATGGTTATCTCCTCGCCATTTCCCTCGGCTTGACTTCTATTTTGAAGTAAGTCTTAGCTTTTATTGTGTTTCTCAGATACTAATTAAAACTCGTGTACTTTTTGTCATGAGTAGTGGGAAAATAAATGGAACTTTGAGGATATAGTATTGTATATTAGCTTCTAACGATTATAATCTGATGTATTTTTTGATGGTGCAGATCTTTTCTCGATACACAATATACATTTCGACTGTCGAAATTAAAGTTAAAGCTACGTTCTGGTCTGATGACTGTTATATTTCGAAAGGTATATCATTCTTGTACAGCTTTTATATGTGTAAGGTACCATATTTTCATATAATTTTGGAATCTCGTCATGCATTTTTCAGTGTCTCCATATTAGCCTGGCCGAAAGATCAAAATTTTCTGAGGGGGAAGTTCAAACATTTATGTCTGTGGATGCTGATCGAACCGTCAATATGAGCAACAGTTTTCATGACATGTGGAGGTCCTTATTTATTTCTTTCCTAATATATATTCAACTTATCATCATATACGTACGCAATATCTTAAATATTACTTTATACCTTTCAGCTTGCCATTACAAATTGGAATCGCCCTGTATTTACTGTATACACAAGTTCAGTTTGCTTTTGTTGCTGGAATCACAATAACGATACTGTTGATACCAGGTAGAGTGTCCTTACACTTGTTTCTTTACATTTATACGTTATGTTCTTCTGTGATGTATGATACCTGTGTACTTCATTGTTTATCATTATAAAGTGATAATAATAACATGTGCAGTAAATAAATGGATTGCTGAAAAGATTGCTAGCGCCACCAAAAACATGATGGAGCAAAAGGATGAAAGGTGCGTTCACCTATACCAAAATCTTAGTAATTTGAGAGAATAATTTTACAAACTGCAATAATTTTACAGGGTTAGAAGGACCGGAGAGCTATTGACTTATATTCGGACTTTGAAAATGTATGGTTGGGAGCTACTTTTTACTAGTTGGTTGATGAAAACCAGAACCTTAGAAGTCAAATACTTATCAGTAAGATTTACTCATTACTGAACCATATATGTGTAACATCCTTATACGATCAATCTTAGTTTTTGAACTGTTTTTACAGACAAGGAAGTACTTGGATGCGTGGTGTGTATTCTTTTGGGCAACAACGCCAACACTTTTTTCTTTGTTCACGTTTGGACTTTATGTAATAATGGGAAATCAACTAGATGCAGCAACGGTACTAAAAAATTTTCAGTAAATAGTATTTGTAGTTTTGTTATCGAATATATGTTTCCTTGATTTTGAACCATCTAATTTTGCAGGTTTTTACTTGTCTTGCACTGTTTAACAATCTGATTTCTCCGTTAAACTCATTCCCGTGGGTCATAAATGGGTTGATCGATGTGAGTTATATGATACCATCTTTTCTATCAACATCTTTAAAATAGAAAAAGATTCGGTTAATAGAAAATTTGTTTTCTTTGTGTTATAATATCTCACAGGCAGTCATATCTACCAGGCGGCTGAGCAAGTTCCTCTCATGTGTTGAGCATGAACCTCGTCACGGGGAGACACAAAATTCTCTTTCATCATCTTACTCCGGAACTTCTTTTAACTCTTCTGGCGAGGAAATGGATATTATCATGAAGGATGCTACTTGTGCATGGGCAAGCAGTGATCAGGAAGTGAAGGTGCCGATTCTGGATTGTGTCAATCTTGCCATTCCAAAGGGTTCTCTGGTTGCAGTTATTGGAGAGGTCAAATCTATGCTTTTGATCCTACCACTTTACTTACTCATAGCCATTTGATCTTGCCATTCCAAAGGGTTGGCGGGTTGTGTAACATGTCAAAACGGTTCGTTTCAAATGGGTAAATTTTAGAATGAGTCAAAAAGAGTCGGGTCAGGTTGACCCGTCAACATTTTCTTATCTTTTCTTTGGTATTTATGATCATTCAAACCATTACTACGAACATGTTCCATGTTCTATATACGACACATATGGAAGTTTATGCGAATACATCATTATGGACTTCATAAATGAAAATGTTTGCAGGTTGGTTCAGGTAAATCATCGCTGTTGAATTCTGTCCTAGGAGAAATGAAGCTTATTAAGGGATCTATCTATTCAAGTGGGTCTGTCGCCTATGTCCCACAGGTTCAAAAACTTAACTAAAAATGTTAATGTAATAGTCTTTTGAATTATGATTTTCAAACTTAAACTCATTTTTGTTTGGAGATGTAGATTCCCTGGATTCTTTCTGGCACTATCCGAGATAATATCTTATTTGGAAAGGACTACGATCCTATAAGGTAAGCTGTCTTAATCTAAGCATACATAAACCTTTCAAAGATACTATTTAACGGATAGTTTGGTCTTTTTCTATTTGAGTGTAGTGCATTCATTTTAAGGCGTCAAAATGGGTGGATTGGTAATGGGAAATGGTAAGTTTTATAGTATGAGGCTGGATCAGTTTGACCCGGAAATTTTTTTACAAGATTTCTAAACTTTTTATAAATAGTTAGCATGTCAAATATGATTACCAAAGTTATATTATCATTAAATACGTTGTAATATTTAATGAATAAAATGAATTAGGAGGTTATGGATTAAAGATACAACATGGGCGAATTTTCAACCCGTTCGTCCCATTTGACCCATTTTATTTTAGGTTACGTGTTGAGTTAACCCGTTTGACCCACATAACCCGAAATGACCCATCCAAAAGTAAATGGATAAAAAAATTCACCTTTAAAGTTCATCATTCACAGTACAGTTATGCCAGTGTCATACAGCAGTTAGATAAACATTGTTCTACTAAAGCATTGTTCTATTTAACATGTACAGATACGCTGCTGTTCTAGAGGCATGTGCCCTTGACACAGATGTTTCACACATGGTTGGAGGTGACATGGCTTATATCGGGGAGAAAGGTTTAAATCTGTCAGGCGGACAGAGAGCTCGTCTAGCCCTCGCCAGGTGTCATTATATATCGATGCTCTTTGTAAATAGCGTTTGGTGATAATATGAAAGTGGTTATTAGTTCTGTATGGAAATACTTATATTTATGGGGACATGACAGGGCGGTTTACCATGGGTCTGACTTAGTCATGCTGGATGATGTCCTTAGTGCAGTTGATGCGCAAGTCGCTTCTTGGATCTTATCAAATGCGATCCTTAGCCCTCTTATGAATCAGAAAACACGCATTCTTTGTACCCATAATATTCAGGTAATGACATTATGTCCTTGCTAGAATGGGTTGATTTGGGTTATGTTTTATTTCTAATACGTAAATTATAAAAAATAGCTTAAATGGAAACGGGTAAAAAGTCGCCTATGCCCTACAGTCTACTTTCAATACATACACCTCCATTTTATTGTATTTAAAAGTTGCATATTTATTGAAATATGATAATTTCTGTTATTTAGTCAGTTGATAATTATTGGTAGAATGATAAAAATTTGCGGTAGAAAATATGTTTCGGGTCCATGTCACCGGCCCGGAATGTTTTGTTATGTACTAAAAGATACCTGGACCGACCACCCACATTACATCTACTAACAACGTTTCACAAATTACAGGCAATATACACTGCAGATATGGTTGTTATAATGGACAAAGGACAAGTGAAATGGGTGGGAAGTCCAACTGACTGTTCCAGTTCTTCGTATGCATCATTTGTTAAGCAAGAAGAGCTTAATGCCTCTTCCGAGACTAAAGCTCAAGTAGAAAGTGTAGATACTTGTACGGGAGTCCAAGAGAGCGTAGTCGTAGAGAGTGAGGGCATAGATATTATGGATGCAGACGATAACATTATCAGGGTTGAAGAGAGGAAAGAAGGCAGAGTTGAAACATCTGTGTACATGTAAGTCTATTTTCCATTTATGGTCTTTTGGTAAATATAAGTGAAGGTGGAAATATGGGCGAGTCGGGTGGGTCATGAAACAAATCAAAATGCGTTTGTGTTAAAACGGGTTCGTTTCTAGTAATGGGTAGAAACTGGCTTGGTCAGGCTGGGTCAGTCACAGTTTTAGTCCATTTCTCTAAACTTTAATGTTCCAGAAACAGCATTATCACATTGATTATTATGAGGTATTATGCATTAGAAATAGACTTTAGGCTACTTTTTATCGTTTGACCTATTTGATAGTTCTTTTCTCATATTGTGAAGGAATTATGCTGCATTCTCTGGTTGGTACATTACAGCGATAACATGCCTATCAGCAATTCTAATGCAAGCTTCTCGAAATGGAAATGATCTGTGGCTGTCGTATTGGGTTGATACAGCTNTGTTAAAACGGGTTCGTTTCTAGTAATGGGTAGAAACTGGCTTGGTCAGGCTGGGTCAGTCACAGTTTTAGTCCATTTCTCTAAACTTTAATGTTCCAGAAACAGCATTATCACATTGATTATTATGAGGTATTATGCATTAGAAATAGACTTTAGGCTACTTTTTATCGTTTGACCTATTTGATAGTTCTTTTCTCATATTGTGAAGGAATTATGCTGCATTCTCTGGTTGGTACATTACAGCGATAACATGCCTATCAGCAATTCTAATGCAAGCTTCTCGAAATGGAAATGATCTGTGGCTGTCGTATTGGGTTGATACAGCTGCATTTAAACTACATCCGATGTCCTTTTATCTGGTAATTATATTAATTTCTGATACTGAGAATTTGTTTTCATATTAGACGTATATAGTGAACTCTGGGTTGGGTCAAAATCACTGAAAGGAATAAGCTCATGTGTATCAAAACAGGTAATTTTTGGTATGGGATGAAACAGGTTGGGTTGGGTTAAGCACATTTTCTGATTTTATATTCGTAAGTGAATGGGTTGTACATAACCTGAATCGACCCAGTCATATGTAAGGATAGAAATTTCCTTCTCTACTTCAAAAAAAAAAAGTTTCAGAATGTGTTGGTCCCTTTTACTTGGTTATTTAGCTAGAAAGTTAACTAACCAAGTTCCATGATGATAACAATGAGATGAATAAAGAAAAACATAAAGTAAATAAAGCAC
>LBNU01038552.1:3011-25381 GCA_014162995.1 Artemisia annua
GAAGAAGTGATTTTGTTCACTTGGCTTGAAGGTTTAGGAGCCTCGTAGGATTTCATAAGAAACTTGACTTGGTCTTCAAGTTCTATGATCCTACGGTCGGAAGTGCTTGAATTGTTCGAAGGCAAAGATATTGCCTTAACCGTTTTATTCAAATCACGGAGATCATTCCAACTTTCGTTGTCATAAAGAGCAAGATTTTCTTGGAGATCCCATGATTGTTCCGCACTTAGATCACGTAGCTTACCACCGGCCGCTTGGTCAATGGTTTGCCTTATGGGGAGATTGATATGGTCATAGAAGATTTGGACTTGGAGCCAAAGGTCTATGCCATGATGAGGGACTTTTTGCGGTCCTTGAATCGAATCCATGCCCCGTAGAGGGTTTCGCCTCGACGTTGTTCAAACATCAAGATATCCTTCCTTAGCTTGGTAGTCCTTCCCGGTGGGAAAAATTGAGCTAAGAAGCGAGTTGTGAGATCATCCCAAGAGGTGATGGATCCTGCGGGTAGACGCTCTAGCCACTGACTAGCATGGTCTCGCAGAGAGAATTGGAAGAGACGATTTTGTGCTAGTCATATAACTCCTATCCATGAGACGCTCATTAAGACCAAAGTTTCACTCCTAAATGTTGTAAAAAAATTTTAAATTTGGCACTAAAATTACCCTAACAGGTATTTATCTCAGTTTTATTATACATCTACCATTAAACAAACAAAAATCAAGCGTAATTGCCTTAAGTGTCGTAATTTACCCCCTTACACTTAAGATGAACATTGTCCTCAATGTTCAAATAATAAGATGTAAAAGTAAATAAGGTAAAAGAATGAAATCAAATACTCCCCTGATTCGCTCGGTAGATAAAGTGGTAACAAGGTTAGATCTTCTTCCAAGAAAATGAACACTCAAATCTTTCCTTCCGAAATATAAATCATCTTCTTGTCCAAAATAACATGTTAAACTTGAGAAAACAAACACGAAAACCTGCATAACATCGGCGGGATAAATCTGTATAAGGATATAATGCTTGTGGAATGAATATTTTTGCAGATTCCTGGAGTTTATAAGTTAGAGATTTTATAAAGCATTTTATGATTCCGGAAGAAAACAAAACTTTCAAAAAATTCCAGAAAACTGAACTTGACGGCGTCAGCCTGGAGCTTGACGCCGTCAGATGTGATCTGACAGATTTCTCATGTTAAGTTTCCGGAAAATTTCTGGAAAAACTCAATTCTTACTTCCAGGAAATCTTGCAAAATATCATTATGACTCGATACAAGCATTTGACTCAAACAATTACTAATATGTATGTCAATTTAATATTGTTATGATTCATGTTCATTTGTTCTTATAAACCGATTTAGATTTCCCTTACACTTATCTTTTGCAAAATACCTTTATATGTAGTTAAGACGAAGTTAAAAACAAAATAAAGCATTTTCACAATTTAGTTTGAAGCATGAATCAATAACAATAAAAATAAAACATACATACGGAAGCAAATAAAATCAAACAAACAAACAAATAAACACACAAAGCTTGGGTTGCCTCCCAAGAAGCGCTTTTCTTTATTAACGAGTCTTGTAGCTAGACTCAAAGTCATCGTACATTACGTGACTTCATCATTGGTCACATCCTCTAGGTCATCCTCGGGCTTAGTCTTATATTCCGGACCTAGTTGCAAGCATTCTTTGTAGAACCCAAATATCCTACTCATGACATAGTCTACTCCTCTACTTCTATCCTTGTCATTCCTATAGTAGACCACTTGTTTGTGCTCCTTCTCGATGTTTGACAAGAGTCGGTATTGCTCTATCTTATAAGGCATTTGGTAAGCTATATCATCGGTCTCGTCCCTGAATCTAACTATCCCTAGAGATGGGTCATAATTTATTTTAGAGGCCTCAACAAACGACTTTCCAAAAACTACTTGAGTTAAGCATGTGTCAACTACCGGACGAATATCCTCAACGATCACGAAGTCAGTGACGTAGGTGAAATTCCCTATATAGACATGTAGTCCCCTAACTCTACCTACAAAATTGCTTATCCACCCCGTGCTAGGAAATGTTCTAGGTCCCAGTTGCTTTTTCATTATTAGATTGTAGTGGGCTCTAGTCATGACGTTTATTGGGGACTTAAGATCTATGTAAGCCTTCCAAACATGCAAGTGACCGATATTGGATGGTATGTTGATGTTGGAAGGGTCACCGGTTTTGATGATTGGGTTACCTAAGGAGTATGGTGTTTCGGGTCATTGAATAAATTCTTATGGTACGGCCGTTCTTCCTTAGTGGGTAACCTATTGAAGTAGTCCTCTTTATTATCTAATTCTTCTACTTCACTTATCTTAACTTCCTTATCAACCTCAACTTCCTTAACCTCATTCTCATTTGTCTTAACTTCCTCCTTATGTTCACTATCTATTTCATTTTTAGGGATTGGCTTAATAGTGACAACATTCACGAAGTGGACTTGTTTGGATGAAGAAGGGTCCTTGACTTGGGGTCCGCTATTTGTGTTCCTAGCGTCCTTATGTGGAGGTGATAACATTTGGTTGTTGAGGGCCTTCAATAAGTTGTCAATCTTTTTTTTGGTGTAAATGGTGAATTTATATTAATATCAAACTTTTACACAAGTTACACAATTGATACACTGGATTGAAACAAGCTTCAACCAGTAACCATTCAAAGTAGCATACACTCTACACTATTCTATGTCCAATATCAGATACATACATGTCTGATATCGTATACCAAAGGTTCAAACAACTCTGACAACACAAAGATGTAACCATTTCAGAGCTAAACTGCACTATAACAGGAACCATGCCAGTTTACTCTTTATTCACCATTAAAGCACCACCATCTAGCTACATTTCCACATCACTTTCCATCTAAACCATTCAACCAGCACCCACAATGGCATAGATAGATAAGTGTGTGGCTTCACTAGGAACCCATAACCCATCCATTGGGGGGGGGCTCTTCCAAAGTATCCTACATTTCCTTCTCTAAGAAATGCTTCAGATACTTGGAAACACTCACCCTCCATGATGACCATCCTAACCTCCTGTGGTGGTGTATTGAGAGGACCAAGAAAGTTCATCTTTCACACCTCTCTATTCCTCTCATCATACACCACCCTCCTAGATCACTTACCCTTCACAGTGCACAACCCTACTTTATGGTACATCTCTCCAAATTAGACCTCCTTCTTTTCACCATATACTCACAAGCTTCCTCCCAAGGCCAAACAGGTGAGCATATGAGTACTAAGAAGGTACACTCACACCAGAGAGACTCCAAGGTACAAGGTGTTGACATTCACTGTAGTGATCTGCATAATCTCTGATTCTGATAGAAGCATTCAGGAAATAATGATCAGAGAAGGTATTAGGCTTCAAATGCAATACAGAAGCTCTTTATACCACCATTACTCATTCAGAGATCACATTCTTCATTAAAGATCCTCTGCTTAGAACAGGCTTGTGCCAAACACCCCTTATCCAGCAGATATTATCTTGAATGATCTTCTTTCCAATCTTCCATTACAGTTTCATTGTCTTTCCTGATGTTCATAGGTACTTGCCACTGGCTATAGACTTTAACAATCATTGTAGACTTTTTTACTGTCAGACTAGCCAATTTCATCCTGATATTGTTGACAATTTCTTTGATGATGTCTTGGCAACTTTTCTTCTCATCACTGAACACTCTCTTGTTCCTTTCATTCCAAATGAAGTATATGCAGGCTGCAAACACTAATCTTCTCAGCATACTCATAATTGAGTTATTACATGGCATACTGATCATGTTGTCTAGAGTGCTCTCCAAATCATTATTCCATTGTACTAGGTTGATCATTTTCTTCATAGCATTCCAGATCTTAACAGAGAATGGGCATTCAAAGAACAAATGCTCATGTGAGTCAGGACAAAGATTGCATAAAGGACATGAAACTTGCTTATCAGGATACCATTTCAAAAGCCTATCCTGAGTGGACAGTCTTCTCAGAATGGCTAACCACACTATAAAAGAGTGTTTGGGTGTGCATTGTGAGAACCATATTACATCACACCATGACACATTAGTATAGCTCACTGATGCGCGTGGATTGCCACATGCACTACGTTTTACCTCTCGAGGGATCTCGAGAAGCTTGCAATCCCCACCAGGCAGTGTACCTGACCGATGTAGTATAGTGTAGTGGCAAGTACCGGGGGATTGATCGTTCTCTCCGGGAATAGTGTCGTTAGGATTGAAAAGCTACTCTAATAGGTCTAGGGGTGAGGGAAGATTCTTTTTGTATTTTATTATTTTTAGGAAAGCAAGTAAAAATCTCGGGTTTGAAGGAGTGGGCGGAATTAGTTGCTAGTCAACTAACCCAAATAACTACTAATGCAAATAAAATAAAATAACAAGAAAGTAAATGGTTGTGAAAACTAATATGGAGAGAAGTGTGTTTACTTAGATTTCCTTACTCCCTAACTATCTTTTACCGATTGATTAGTGTGTATTAATTGCGTGGATGACGGATTGTATTCCTTAATACCATTCGTAGGGGTGTGTACGGACTTCCCCTAACTCTATGAGATCCTACTTCACTCCTATGTCGAGCCGGCTAAGAAGCTCCTAACATGGGATCACTAGAATTCACTCATGCATTAAATACAATCAAAATAACCTTAGTACACCTTGGTTCATGTTTCTTAAGACGTTCAAGCATGTTACCAACCGGAAGTCTGCCAGTTTTCTTAAGCCTAACATCGATAATCACCCATCCAATACAATTAATAACACACCATTCAACCAATAATTAATAGTTAGGTTTCATTAGATCTAAGCAAACACAAAGAAAATCTAGCCTAGCATGTTAAACAAAAGACAAGAACAAGATAGAATCAAACAACACATAGACATATTGAATGATTAATTGATTACTTATCTTCAATGTAACATGAGGGATCCAAGGGTTTAAAACCCTTAAAAAAGCTGCAAAAATCGTCTAGGGTTTCTCTCTAAAAAGTTCCACACGAATGACTAAAAATTATGCGAATATATATAGAAAAACAGATCTGACGGCGTCACGTTATGGACTTGACGCCATCACCTCGCCGTGGTTAGGGTTTCTTGATAGCCTTCTTGACGCCGTCCCTCTTTAATCTGTTCTGACTTATCAAGGCTTGACGCCGTCTGGTTACTGTTCCAGCAGAAATTTGACACTTTGTCGAATTCTTCACTTTTATGCTCCGAAAACGTCCAAAATGCTTCCTTTTCCAGAATTTCTCTCCAAAGTACCTAAAATGATAAAAGGAACGATTTAGGGCGATATTTGATCAAGTAAATACGATTTAGGGCTTAAATGACCCCCGAAAAGCGGTACACGTTTCGTCTCATCACAAAAAAATTTGGCATAAGAATAAATTGTGTCCTAAATGGAGGTTCTTGGTTCACACACTTCTTCAATGTTTGAGTCCTAAGTCAGGGGGATGGGATCAATTTTCAACTGCTCTTGCTTATGGTGTCATGTGTCTTTCTCGAGGTACCTCTTATAATTGGTCTAGATATATATTTGAGGAACTTCCAAACAATATTAAGGATAAGAAGCATAAATTCCTCATGTATCCTAGGTTTTTGCAAATAATTTTTGGAATTGCGACCCAGGATCAAACCCATAGGCCAATTAATAGACTAACCACAAAATTGTTTGCCTCCATGACCACTCATTTTACTGGGGTACATCACCCTTTGACACCAGCTATGTTGCCCGTTGGCAATGATGCTGATGCAGGGGATGCTGCTGGTGGTCCACCACCTGTGCTATTGCTGCTGATGTGGATGCACCAGTTGCTGCTGATGCAACTGCACCAGTTGCTGCTGAGGCAGGGACATCCACATCTGAAGTTGCTGGTCCTTCCACTACTGCTGATGCAAATGCTTCAGTTGCTACGGATGCACAACCACTGTCATCTCCTGGTCCTATTGCTCCTGATGAGCAACTCAATGTCCCTGAAGAGCCTGCACAGTCTGCTGCTCAGGATGTTGATGACTTATCTTATCCATCTCCTAGGCAAACGTTTGACCAAGTGACTCCAAGTCCCACTCATGTTACAGAAGAACCAGTACCTGATCCTTTTATGGAAATTGATGTTAAGCATATATTTACCTCTGTGTATGAGTCTCATGGTGAACTATCTTCTTCTCAAATACAGAGGTCTCCTAGTCCAACTAGAGAGACTTTTGTTGAAGAAACTCATTCTGCTGATGGTCTCCATGTTTCTCCTGATAGGTCCAATGAGGCTCCCAAATCAGTAGGTATTCCTGCTGATGGAGCTGAGGACCCTGTTACTCTCACCAAAATATATGCTTTACTTGGCTGGTATGTGGAGCAAGTTGGTAACTTGGAAAGAGAGCTCAAGGAACAAAGGAAACTCTTGGAAGACAAATTGATAATCTTCAGGATAGAATTAAGCATTTGGAAGCTCAACTGGTTCCGCAAAAGAAAAGGAAGCTTGTAATTGATTCAGAGGATGAGGAGCAAGAGGATATGCACTTGGATTCTCTTCATGTTTTAGCAGAAGCATCTTTAGCCCAACAAACACCTTCTCCTAAGCCTACTGATGCTACTAAGGCACCTATCTTGGTTCAAAGGAGGAAGACAAGGCAATCTCAAAACAAAGGTTCAGAGGTGCCCCTTGCTAAACCTGTTCAAGATGCAGATTCAGTGATTCAACATGTTTCTGCTGATGAAGGTGTTTCCATGAATATTGCTTCTGATGTTGGTGTTACTGCTGATGTCAATTCAGAAGGTGTTTCCACAATTTTTGTTGCTGGACAGGAGTTTGTGGTTACTACTGATGGTGATGTTCAACCTTCTGCTGCTTTTCCTGCTGATTCTTCCAAAGTCATTCCTACTGATGTTGATAACCTAGAATCTGCTGACCAAGATGTTAGGCATTCTACTGAGTCACCTACTATCAAGGTTTCTACTGTTGCTGATCAGTCTGCTATTCCTCCAGTTGATTCTGCTGCTCCTGCTCCTGCTCCTGCTGTTATTGACAAAGGGAAATCTGTTATGATTGAACCAGATCTTCCATCAACGACAAAGTCAAAGAAGAAACTTGAGCTAGAAAGGCTAAGTGAACAAGTGGCTGCTGATTTGGCAGCTGCAGAACTGGCTAATGAAGCCAAGAGGCAAGAAGAGTTGAGGCAATCTGAGCTGATGGCAAGGAATATCCAAGAGGACTTGGATAAGCATGGTCTTCCAGAACCAGCTCCTTTGACTGCTGAGAGACAAAGAGAATTAGATGAGCTCTCTAAACAATTTACTCCTGATACTTGGGATACTCTTGCATCACAAGTTGCTTCTAATCAGCAGCTAGCTCAGACAATCTTAGGTGATGATTTTGATGGGCAAGATTATGTTCAGAAGATGGTGGAATTAGGCAAACAAAGACGGAGGTCTGAGGCAGAGAAAAAGGCAAAAGCACAGAAAGAAAAGCCTATGACACATGCACAGATGACAGATTATATGAGGCATTTTGTCAAGAATCAAAGTTCTGCTATCTATGGTTCTGGCATGAACAAGAAGCAAGTATGGGCTTTCAAACAACCTCAATTAGTTGAGGAATATAATAAGATTCTTACATCCTTTCGAAGGTCTGGGATTCAAACTAATCAGCCATTGAAGAGACATGGAGATGCTTTGGATGCTCCTAAAGCGAAAAGGTTGAAGTATGTTGATACTGCTGATGCCTCTACAATTGTTTCTGCTGAGCATGATGTTCCTGCTGCTTCACTGCCTGTAGCAGATTCTACTGATACACACCCATCAGATACACTTGCTGGATCCACTCCTGAATCTGCTGATACTGTTCCTTCTGAATATGCTGAGGTTCAACAACCAGCCACTCAAGGATCTATTCCTGTTGAAGTATCACACCCTGATTCTTCTGATGCAGGTCAGACACTTCCTACTGATGAGACATAACCCATTTCTACTGATGGTTCCTCTCATATAGTTATAGATGCTGCTCCAGAGCTCACATCCATTCCTGCTGTTGCTGAATCTACTGACATTCCATCCATTGTGGATACTGCTGAGATTCCATCTTCTTCTACTCATGCTGCTGATGCAACTGAGTCAGCTACAGATGAGCCTCCTTCTCCTCCTAGGACTGCCATCTATACTCCTGGGAGAAGGATGAAACGTATGTCTTCAAGGAGAGGTTACTCTGGGAATGTTGTTAGGATCGGTTTTTAGGTTGATTTAGTGAATCGGGAGGTCGGGGATTATGGAAGTAAATAATAGCCATAGTTAGAGAGAGAAGGGATAACTATGTGTGTTTTATTGAATAATGAAAAGGATAGAGTAAACACAAAGCATCACCATCCTAGTGAAGTCTAGGAGGGCATATATAGGCCATACAACACATGAATTTACATAAATGACGGTTTCAGTCCATGTGTTTGAGCTTAACAAAATAACTATTGTAATCTTGTAATGTCGTCACATTTCAGTGTTAGGAGCGATCCTAACAATCTTCCCCCAATGTGGCAACATACGAGATTACTTACAACATTTCCTACAAGTACAAATACAAATAAAGAAAAGTCTTCATAGGCTATTCAAATGCCGAGGATGACTACAGTTGACGCTCTTTGTCTTCATCTTGTACCTCGGCTTGAGAACTTTATCTTCACTTGTAGGCAAATGATGTAATATGCATGAACTGGATTAACTTCCCCCCAATTCATGCTGCATGTCTTTAGCAGCTTCTTCGTACGCTTCTTTTTGGCTAAGTTTCTGAATCAGCTTCCCCCCAAACTGACAACCATCTTCAGCAGATTCGAAACTTTGATGTAGTTAACATGTCTTCTAACTGTTGAAGTTTTAAGTACGCAACGGAATTTGTAGATGACACAGTAGACCACACCAAACAAATCTGAGTAGTTACTTAATTATGGTTATACTCAACGTGGAAGCTTTGTTCAGGGGTAACATGCAAGAAATCAGCAAGATCTTCTCACGTATGTAGGCAACTTCACATTCCATAACCCGCGAGAGTTGGAACGATTACACCAGAATCACAAAACTGAACCATTGATCATCTCTGCGGAGGTATTTCCGGTAGTAATAAAGTTGTAAGCTCGATCACGTGAACCTGTTATGCGTTCCTGATGTGCACATTTCTTCCCCCTGATTGCAGAACCTCGTGGAAAATGAGTGTTTTCGCAAAGAAATCAAGAAAAGTCAAAGAACAATCTTTTTGAGTTTTTCTGATTTTATATTTTTGTATTTTGTTTTTGAATAATTATTTACAAAAGTTTTTGGTGTCTGACTCGCTTAATTGTTTTTAAGAAAGGATTGTAAATCATCTGGAGTCAAACACCTCATACCAATCCGGTGAAGTAGTTCAGCAAACCGTGATGGAGCTAATGGTTTAATCATAAACAAGAGGTACATCAAGTATAAGATGTACATTAAGTATAAGATGTACATCACCTCTTGTTAGGTCACCATTTTGTAACATAAAAGCACGTAATCTTTAGAGAGAGAAAGAGAGTAGAGAGAGAAAGTGGAAGGAACTCTTGTAAATGAAATGAGATGAACTTTGTTATACCTAAGAGAACCAACACCCTCCTTGGAGGGTTTACATCACTATTTATAGTGTCTAGGGCATTACATAAGTTTCCACTATTATCAATATTGCCCCTTAGACTTTAACAAAACATGTAAACATGAACCAAACTTATGTAAACATTAATAAAACTTAACTAAACAATATTCTAAAGCAACCTATTACAAAACTTAATGACCGAGACTTGATAATAATAAAACGTATTCCTAACAAATGTTGACTTGGAAGCTGAGGATAGCTCCTTCATTGAGGACGGCTCTGTTGAGGAATTTCCAGAAGGCTATGTCAATGTTTTAGTCCACTGGGAGGTTACTGATGGTCAGGTTAATACAATCCAAATGATGGACCAGTCAACTATGAGTTTTACCTTTTACAAGAAATTTTGCACCGTGTGGATAGAGCGGATCTCCAAACCCTTTATCGTTTGGTAACTGAGTACTATTCCACTCATACTGCTGTAGGTGCTGGTCTTTATTTATTGGGTGATCTTCAGGTTCTCTTTGATTCTCAGTCTCCAACTGGTGCTGGTTTTCCTGTTTGGAAGAATAATAATAGATGGAAAGTGGCTAGTTGGAAGTTTTATCCTTTTCCTTATGTGCATGTGGTACAGAAAACATCTGGTCTCACTCTCCATATGTTTTTGAATATGGATTATCCTTTGTCTGGGAAGCTAATGGACAAGATGCTTAGGCAAAAGTTGACAATTCCTCCTAATCCAATTGGCAATGATAAGACTTTTGCTGAACAAGTGATTAGGTTGATCAAGTCTAAAATTCGGACATACAGAGCTGCNCTCTTAAGAGATTTTGATTAACTGTTTGTTGGTTGTCATTTTTTGCATCTTTTATTACTTAATCCCCTTACCATCGGATCCATTGTTTGTTGGTTGTCATTGTTTGCATCTTTTATTACTTAATACAGTTTTCCTTTTTGCCTTATCAGCTTTTTATTTGCTTATTACTGCTGATTTGTTTCTGTTCCCCCCTTGCTTTTATTTTTCCTAGTTTATTATTAAGATAATTTAGTTTCCAAAAAAATTTCAGAATTTTCCCAATAGTTTAGGTATTTTTTAACATTTAATTTCTTTATTATAGTATTTAATTCACACTAAATACAAAAATTGTCAAAAAAAAATATTTTTCTTTTTCCCGAAATTTTTTTGTATCATTTAGGACGTAGGAAAATTGTTTTTATACCCGTAGGACTTATATTTTGAAAATTTTACGTTTTATGTTGCGCACTTACGTTATTTTTAATAAAAACGTGCGGTTTTTAATTTAAACCACGTTTTGAGTTATTTTAAGTTACGATTAGCATTTTTATAGCTTTTCAAATAGTTTTTAATTTCTAAATTCCAATGTTTAGTTTAAACTTAGTAATTTCTTATTTAGGTTACGTTTTTAGGTTTTACGTGTTACGTTTTAGGTTTAAATTACGTTTAAGTTTAATTGTGATTTACGTGTTTCCGTTATTTGTTTACTTGAGTTATTTTGAGTATTTATTTGTTCAATTTAGTATATAAATCCAAAATTCTCTTTAAATCTCAATCAAATCACTCGATCACGAAACGTCTTTCGAATTCGCATTTCACACCTCACACGGACACGACCTGGGGATATCTAATACTCCCGGTTTGACTTTGTTTGACTATTTCCCGGTCAAAAGGTCATATCTATATATATATACACGTCAACCGTCATCGAGCACATGCATGTAACACAAAAATTTTACAGAATACAAAATGAGTGATTCTTAAACATCCTGTTAGGAATTATTTATTCCTGCTGACGGATCCTGCTGAAGGCCATCTGGTTTCTGCTGATGCTGGATCCTGCTGACTTACTTGGTTCCTGCTGATATAGTACNTACAATAGGAGTTGCTGTTGGATCCTTGTTCTTCATGGAGGTTACTGGTTGTATTTGACATAGAGTCATATAGTTGATGTTGGTAACATGTTTTTGCTGCTGATGTTCATTGTCAATCCTCATGCTCTGGAAGGTTAAAGATCTATCAAGAATCTTGAACTTAACTGTGTCAAATTCAAGATTAGGGGAGGATTGTTAGGAATTATTGATTCCTGCTAACGGATCCTGCTGAAGACCAACTGGTTTCTGCTGATGCTGGATCCTGCTGACTTACTTGGTTCCTGCTGATACAGTTCATCCGTAGGAATGTAATAGAATAGATAGAGTTTACTTATTTTAGGACAAGATATGTAGAATATCTTTCATAGTTTTATCATTATTAGTTTCTTGTAAGAAGGTTTAGGGTTTCTTGTAGTATAAAAGGAACCCTCGGCCAATGCATTATGTACGAGTTCAGAAAACAATATTAGTTATTAATAAACGATCCATAGAGGATCAAAGTGTTCTTAGTAGTTTGTGTTATTCTTGTATTTGAGTTCCGCTATAGAATACAAGTTACAGAGATTTTCTTTTAGTGTGTTTGTGATTACATAAGCATTACTAACGATCTATATAGGCTCGAAGATCTATCAAGGTCTTAGGTTTCAACAGACAGCAACACAAACAGCCCGGGGCAGCTTTAGAGTGTAGTGTTTTGTTCTTTCCCTAGAACAGAGAATGAAATATCCATAATAAAATTCATACTTGCATGTTCCCCCTTACTGAAGAAAATTTATATCCATGAATGCAATTTGAGTCATGATGAGTATGAAAACATCAAGATGAACTGGGAGTTGGCAAGGAGGCTGTTGAAACTCTATCGAGCTTCCCCCACAGCCGGGGTAGAATTCTTTTACTGTTTCTAGTTTATGTATGGGTTGAATACCCTAAGACAACTATTTTTGCATAAAGTATGTTGCTATTTAGCTGTTGCTTGTGAATATGTTTGTGCTGCGAATGTTTACTTTACATTCTACATATGTTGGTCACCAAACAGTTGTAAATGAGAGTCTTCAGTGCATCGAAAAAAGGCTTTGTTTGACACATGCATTGGCAAGTTTGACTTTAGAAAGTCAAACATGCAAATGGTAAAGGTTATTTAGCATTTGCATTTTGACTAACTAAAGTCAAACTTGCCAACCCATTATTAAAAATCTAATTTAGAATGTGCAATTTTAACTTGCAAATGGTAAACGTTATTAAACCCCTTGACCGTCTCTTCCCTGAGACGGTATTTACTTTTGCGCGTAAACCAATAAACCCAACCACAACCTTTTCCTCACGCATTTCCCCATGGAAGATTTCCCAATCTTGAATGAACTTATGGAAGTCGTTGATTCATCACGTTTACATGATCGTATGGGACTGTGGTTTAGTCAAGAAGCTGTAGAAGAAGGGTTTTTTAAAAACCTTATTTGTGCCGCTATTAATCATCTAAAGAGGCTGATACCAAAGCGTAGGGAGCTGATTGAGGAGAATGAAGCTTTGGGAGAGCGTGGTGTGGCGGTTGACAGTTTAGATGCGTTAAGAAAAACCCAGGCCAGGCACATCGACCTACTTGCTCGTTTGATCAAGATTTATGGTGAAGCTGATGATGGTATTCGCATGCAGGAAGGTTATGTTCAGAAAATGGCTGAAAATAATTAGTGAAATGGGGTTTTTTGGTATTTCCTGGGGTAGGTAAATGGGGTCTCTTGTGTTCTTGTTTTAGGATTTTAATGTTGTTCTTGTAGTCTACTTGCCACTAAGATGAATATATAAATCTAAGTTTTAACATTTAATCTTCTTGTATTGTCCTATTTTGTGTACTGTTCGTATCACCAAAAACAAACACCCCTTTATATCACGAAACCCAAAGACAGTGGTTACAATGTCTTTGGGGGCAAAAGGCAATGGCTTTTGAACATTAAATCTTATTGTATTGATAATGGTGTATTGATTATCACAAACCAAACACCCCTTTTATGTAGTGTTTCTATTGGCAAAAACAAACACCCCATCATATGAGGAAAACCAAACACAATGGCTATAATTTTCTATCAGCAAAATCAAACACCCCTTTATTGACAATCTTGTATTGTTTATGCCCCGTAATGACTTCCCTAAGTCAAACCTTTTTAGCAAATGGCACAAATTGTAACCTCTATAGGTGTGACTTCGCTAAGTCAAACCTATTTAGCAATGCACAACCAAAGCAAATACCACAAAATGCAAGTCTTGATTTCTAACATAATTAGTCTAAACTCAGGACTCCAATTTAGCAATTACATTTTGACTTTCTTTAGTCATACCGCAAATGTTAAATGGGAGTTATGTATACACTCATACCGAAAAAATGCATGACAAAGGGCGACACTTTTCTATCGTAGGGTTGTGTGTTTGATTGATTTCGGTATGTGTAAACTTGTAGGGTTCATTTGCTCAAAATTTAAAAACATATGAAGTGTCACCGGGTACAGCTATAGCTATTAGCACGCCTCATACAAATAAACGATCCATAGAGGATCAAAGTGTTCTTAGTAGTTTGTGTTATTCTTGTATTTGAGTTCCGCTATAGAATACAAGTTACAGAGATTTTCTTTTAGTGTGTTTGTGATTACATAAGCATTACTAACGATCTATATAGGCTCGAAGATCTATCAAGGTCTGAAACTCAACAAATCCTTTCGGTGAACTAAACCCGTTACAACTTCACTCCACCGATACGCACAAAGATCGGTGCTCACAAAGAAGAGCTACTCCCAACGGTATTCCGCCCTCGGAAACCACCCAAAAGAATCTCCCGATTCGACTTCCCACTAAGAAAACTAAGACTTCCCACCAAAAGTATCAAACCCAACTAGATCTCCAACGATCTAGGCTTGGTCACCAAGACACAAGATTTCCCTCACAACCAAATTGAATGTATAAATGTTTGATTGTTTAATTAAGTTTTAACCTAACCTAGAGACTCGATTCTAATAGAAAGGGTATAGAGAAGAAGACCCTCGAAACAATCACAATAGTGGATTAGGTTCTTTTGATTCTTCCCTTGCGGAGAATGTGTTCTTTCAAAGATGATAAGAGAGGAAGATTAAGAACACACGATAGAATTAGAGGGTAGAGATAAGAGAAATTAGAAAGAATGAATGAATGACAAGGGGTGAGGAATACAAGAGCCAAGATAGGGTATTTATAGGCCAAAGCCCCAAACTTGAAAAAGTTTTACGAGGCTGGCGTGCTGACTGGCGTGTCGGAGCGCTAGTAGCGCGCTAGAAATCTGTAAAGGTTTTTCGTGAGACTTTGGTCTTTTAACTACCCGACCTTGCTAAACCCCCAATTGTACTTCACACTTTTGACATTTCCATTATTCAACCTCAAGGTCATACAACTCAAATAGCCATTTGATTAAAATCATTTCGTAAAGTGTTTAAAAGAATGTGTTGGGTAAAACCAATTATCAAAGAAGGAAAGTGAGAAGAGATAATTGGATAGGGGTATACTAGGTATTCCTCACATGACATAAATAAAAGAGATAATATGCCATGGAATACTCCTTTCTTGGAAAGGAAGTGTGGATGTTGTGATAGAGAAAGAGATGGAAGAATTTGAATTTGAAATTCAAATTGTGAGAGAGAGAAGTGCATGAGAGAAGTTAGGTTAGAAAGAAACCATGGTTAGGTTAAGGAGGTTGAGATGAGATGAGAAGAATTGGAATGATGTGATGAAAGGGAGCCTATGGTGTGAAATTCAAATTTGAATTTGAAGTGTGAGAGGAGAGAAGAATGGAGAAGGTTGTTTATGAGGAAGGTGAGTTGTATAGATGTGAGAGTGATGTGATGGGGAGCATTTAGCTTGGATTCAAATTTGAATGTGAGTGAGTTGGCAAAGTGTGTGAAGGAAGCTTGGTTGTATATGTGAGTGTGTGAGTTTGAGTTTGAATTTGAATTGTGAAAAATGTGAGTGGGAATGAGAAGATGAGTTGTAAGGATGAAATGGTGATGCGATAGGGAGCCTTTGGTTTGAATTCAAATTTCAAATGTAGGATGAGGAAGTGTGTATGTGGGAGAAGGTTTGTATGAGAGTGAGTGTGAAATTTGAATTCAA
This sequence comes from Artemisia annua, assembly GCA_014162995.1. Classification (NCBI taxonomy): domain Eukaryota; kingdom Viridiplantae; phylum Streptophyta; class Magnoliopsida; order Asterales; family Asteraceae; genus Artemisia; species Artemisia annua. Next base: position 18,642 of record LBNU01038552.1, read on the forward strand.
AATGAATGTATGCGAGAGTAATGAGATGAAGAAGAGAATGAATAAGAGAATGTGGGAATGTTGGGGGACAAGAAGAACATTCAAGTACAAGGAATGTAAGGGAATGTTGGAGATAAGGTTTGATTTTGAAATGGTTTGAAGGTTTATTTGGTGTAGGTGTTAATCAAAGGATTGATTAAGGCTTTAATCACATTGTCATTAAGAAAGAAAAGATTAGACAATGATGATTATGGGTTGTGATTTGGATATGAAATCAAAGGTTACTCATAGTCCCAAATAACTCAACATAAAATATTCATAATATCATAATTCGTGATTTTCCACATCTTGACGTAATCAATAATCATCTTGATGCAAACAAGCTAAGTTCTTTGCATCATAATAAAGCATATCCCATAACGGGAAAGGATGCGTTTACGCAAAGGGATCTTTGAATTTGTTTGACCAATAAGGGAGTAAACCCGTTACGTGATTAGAGAAAATGTAAACACAGATTATGGTCATATGAATACTTTCACTTGATGTCACATAAAGGATACGATTTTCCTAGGTTTATAAAAGCCTTGGCTAGAGGCGCTTGATAAAATACTTGAGTTGGCGTTTTGTCAAAAATGGGAAGTTGTGATTCGGAATCCCTCTAAATCTAAAACCCGTTTCGAGTGTTCCTAATGAATCACTTATCATATTCATACCTGCAATGAAAGATCCACATTTTTCGGGTAAGGGGAAAATAGAATTTCAAAAACCGTAACGACCAAGACAGAAGCCTGGCATGCTACCCGCGTGCTGGAGCGCCAGTAGCGCGCCAGACCCAGTTCTTTGGTCGTTTTATTTTTTGGCTAATGTTTGTGATTTTATGTGTTACGAAGGTTTATTTGACATCATTAAAACATAAGGAGACATAATCAATACAAAATGGTTCCACCAGTTGGATTTGCATAAACATCTCTGTGCAACTCACAATCATCACCTTTATCTTGACTTTCTAAAGTTGCTTCAATACCTATAAAGGATTATAAATAAAAAGTGACGTTCATCGAGAAAGAAACAAATGAAGTGTCAGATAGTAAAAAGAAAAAGAAAAAAGTGTAGTTTTATACCTTTACGCCCAGCCCCTTCGGAGGGCCTTTATTCAACTCCTTCAACATGAATAAGAGAAGATTCATAATGATGTAGGTCGGAAACATGTTCGGTTAAGACAGTTTTCGTTGCACCAGCGGTGCTCCTAACATGGATAGGCTGCACCACTGGTGCTATGAAAATTGTCCTAACATCTCGATCGATAGACTTACGTTCAGGGTAGCCCTACTTGGGCTCCTTTTGAAATGTTCATCCATATTATCCTGGCCAAGACTTTCATCCACAACATTAACATCTGAGCTAGCATCAGCAGGGTCATTCAGAGGAACATCCACATCTTTTCAACCAATGTTAGGATGAATCTAACTAGACCCCACCTCATAACCTTTCGTCAAAACCTTCATTTTCATTGCTGCATCAGAAGGGTCGTGTGGAGTGGTAGAGGCCTTTCGCTTCTCTGCCGCCCTGGCCTATGCAATAACTTTAGCGTCGGCAGTAGCATCAATGAGGTCTTCTGTGATGGGAAGAAGAACGGTGGAGTAGTCTGACCAGGAGTCCGATTTAGAATAGTTGTATCTTGATTATGAGGCTCCTCACGAAGCTTAGTTCCGTTCCAACTTGGCCTTGTCATAAAATCAAGCACACGCATGACTGAAAAATAAAGAAAAGTACGACCGTTAGAAATTCAAGAACAAAAAACATTGCGTATGTATTAAGCTAAAATCCTCCCTCGTACCAGCATTGTTTCGACATCTTAACACCAGATCAGTCGTGGTATCTCTCCAAACATTGCTCATGCAAGAAAAAACTAAAACTCCATCTAGAAGATCCCGATTTAATACATGAAGTGACAGTCTGTCAACGTCTGCTTGGTTAAACCCTATAGTGGGGACCTCATCTATGATACGTGAATCGGGGTATCTCTAAGTCACCTAATTAGGAATATCCCTTTGGTCTATGAAGAAAAACCTATTCTTCCAAAATCTCATCCCGGACCTGTTATCATCCACGCATATCGAGGAAGGTCTCCTGCGTTTAGAAAAATGACCCTGCTTGGAAAGTTTTTGAAAAACCTGGAACAGGGTTATGGTGGGCTCAATTTCTAAGGCTCAGCATATAACCTCAAAGGTAATCACCTTATTTAAGCATAGATGAACAAGCTGGGATAGGTGAACTCTAAAGTATTTAAGGACGACCAATAGGAAGGAAGAGAAAGGTACTCTAAGTCTGGAAAAGTCGAAAATTCAGTGGTATAACCCTATCGCGTCGCAAGGAAAATCTGACATCCTAACCCCCCGGAGCAGGCAACTGCGAGTGTAACTCTAACGGTATATTATAGGTCTGAACTAGGGAATCTAGTTCAGACTGTGTTAGTTCAAAAGAAAACAGATGCATATCCCTCTTAGCCATGAAAGAAGTTTAAAAAACATTGTCAATACCTCAACTGGAGTGTGTAGCAGAAGCGGATGGCAAGAACGGGTAGGCAGGATGAGCAACAAACTCACGCAAGCTCCGATTGAAAAAAAAGAACAAAAATGTCCAGTGGATTGGTAAAAGTTGCAAATGCGAGATTAGGATGTATTTATAGGATCTTGAAAAAATCAAGCGGCAAAATGAGCGAACCACATGGGCCTGTCAGGCCCATGACGTGTCATTCCATGGTCCACCAGAATATGCGACGTGGTTGTAGGAGATTTGGCCAGGTCATCAATGTTGATGAAATGATACCTTCTCTCACTGGTACAGAAACTGCTATTGGTCACGTCAGAAATGTGTGACGATATGCATATAGTCACACACGTTTTTTTCCTTGTGTGTCACCAAAGGTGCCGCCACCATAGGTGGCATATGGTCACATAGTTGAGTTCGTAGCCTTTTCCATCGAAAAAGAGTGACCAAAACCCCGAATATGTGTGACAAATTAGGCACACGTTTTGTTGGATTAGTCCGTATCAGTGACCGTAAACACCTTATAGTCACACGAATGTTTTTTGAGAGTAACTATTGTTTGTCCTTTGGCCACATAAATATATAATATATGTGACATTTGAGATGATTCTTTCTAGTAAATGTGTATTTTGTGTGACTATTTCCCGTCCTGTGGCCACATGAATATACAATAAATGTGACGTTTGTGATGATTTAGTCACACAATGGGTGTTGTTTTTTTGGAGTTAGTCACATACAATTTAAAACAAAGTGGCCAAAAGTGTTAATAAGTGTGACCATATACTGTTTAAAGTGAAGAAATGTGTATTTTGTGTGACTATTGATCATCCAATGGCCACATGAAGTTTATGTTTGCGTGGCCTTTTGTAATATTTAGTCACACAAAGCATGTTTTTTTTGGGGTATTTAAGTCACCATACCAATTTAGAAAAGCAAAGTGGCCAAAAGTGTTAAATAAGTATGACCATATGCCGTTCTTAAAGTGAAGAAATGTGTACTTTTGTGTGACTATTGATCATCCAATGGCCAGATGAAGTTTATGTTTATGTGGCCTTTCTGTAATATTTAGTCACACAAAGCATTTTTTTTTTGGAATGTTAGTCCACATACAAGTTTAACAAAGTGGCAATACACGTGTAATAAGTGTGACCAATATGCTGTTAAAGTGAAGAATGTGTATTTTGTGTGAGCTATTGATCATCAATGGCACAATGAAGTTTATGTTTGGCGTGGCCTTTTGTAATATTTCATGTCACACAAAGCATGTTTGTTTTGGTATTTAGTCACATACAATTACGCAAAACCAAGTGGCCAAAAAAGTGGTAAATATGGTGTGACCGATATGGCTGTTTAACAGGTGCAAGACATGTGTATTTTTGTGTGACTGTTGAGCATCCATGGCCAACCATGAATTTTAATGTTTGTGTGACTTTGTTAATATTTTAGTCACACAAACGCATGTTTTTTTTTTGGGTATTTAGTCACATAACAATCAGCTAAAGCGTGGGCCAAAAGTGTAATAAGTGTGACCATATGATGTTTAAAGTGCAGACATGTGTGTTTTGTGTGACTAATGTTCATTCAATGGTCACATGAATTTTTAGTTTGTGTGGCATTTTTTAATATTAGGTCACACATCAAATTAAACAAAGAGTGACCAATAATGTTAGTACTGCTAGTACTACGTTAGTATTGCTGGAGCAGAGTTACTACTGCTAGTATATATATAAAACAGAATGTATATAAATGAAGCAAATATATATACAATTGTATTTCAAATTGAATAAAACTCGAATGTATATAAATGAACCAAATATATGTACAATTGTAATGTCGTATATAATCAAATTCTCAACTACCATAAGTTAAAACCTGTTGACTCTTCGCCGCCTTAGCTTGCTTTTGCAAGGTTTCACTAGACCAAATGTTTTCGCTTCGTTGGTACTAATTTTAGACCAGGATTTTTTTCTGACATCTCGTTGGACAGTTGCTTGACCAGTAGATCTTTTTTTTTACGCTCACGTCTCTGATTATCAAGTTGAGTTTGATGTAACTCAAGTCTTTCATCAGTTTCTTTTCTGCTTCGAGGAAGATTAAAATACCTCTTATATGTAACTCCACTTCCCACTCCTCTTGCATAACCTCCATTTTCCTTACCAAACACAACTGTCATGGCATCAGTGCCATCATCAAAATTCAAGGTTCCTTACTTGATCTTTTCATCAGCTTCTTTCTGTAAAAAAAATATGGGAAATGTTGGTATTAAAAGTTAGTACGGCTAGTACACAGTTAATGCTGCTGGTATATAAGCATGATAATAGAATTTGCAGTCAAATTTACGAGTTTATCTGCCAATGATCTAATCTCAGCATCTGGAGATTCTCCGTCTTTGTTTTCCCTTCCTTTGTTTCACAATACACTATGCCATTAGTTTTACCTGTGAATAATAACCGTCCATTTCTTCCTCTATCTGCTGACGTAACTCATCCTATAAACAGATGTTCTGAACTGTAAGAAACCAAGACACTAATAATGATGCATAGTATAAGATCTGCCAGCCATGAAACAGTAAAAATATACATGGGTTGGCTTTTGGTGACTGAGATGGAGCATACCCACGCCTCAATTTATGCAGCATTAATAGTGCCTTGGTTTCTAACACTATAAGCGAATTTTTATCCAGGCATCCCATGTATCATCCTCACCCGTGAAAATAGCATGTAGCCCCTGCAAGAAACAAGAAACGTGCTTAATGCTAACATAAAAGACGACAAAATTAGATGTCCCAAATATAAGTTTAGCATCAAAAACCAACATACCGAGGTAGACCCTTGCATATCAACTCGGGCAACAAATAATCCAGATGGTTGAAATGTTCTGCAGTGCCAAACCTGGAACAAATAAATGTCAAACACATTACCAAGCAAGCAAATCACGCACATTTGGTACAAATGAAACAGTTTCACAAAAATCAACCATATTTGAGTTAATTTCCTATATAACAGATGTTGTGTTAATCTTTTAATAGATCACTTACACGACTGCGATAAGCAAACTCCAACTGTTCAGCAACATCCTCCCGGAGTGGAAACCAATTAAGACTCCCTTTATGAGCAAAACAGTGGCCTCTTAGAACACGTTGATTGTCTCCATTCTAATAAACAGGAAAACTATGTTGTCTTAATAAGTCTACCTGCAACGATTACCACCACACGAATTTATAATCAAAAACATGTTTTAGGCTAGTTTTAATTCACAAAAATCAATATAAATCGTTTTATATTCGATTACACATTTAAGAAAATATAAATTAAATATGTTTTTGAGCATACCCATGAAAAGAGTAGGATAGGTGAGATGAGGGTGATGGTGGCTTGACTGTGATGGTGGTGGATGTGGTGGTTATCTTGAACCAAACAACCGAAGCAAACAAACTCACCCATATAGTTCCCTTGTCTTGATGACGGTGATGGCATGGAGGAGCGATGGTTGGTGGAACGACGGCGAGATAAGGCGGTGAAGTGTAGTGGTGGTGTGAGTCGGTTCTAGAGAAAAGGAGAAGAGATGAATAGAGAGAAGATAGATATGACTAGTGTTAGTATTTTGATTTTGGGTGAAAAAGGGTGGGATCTTGAGCGGGAGATTGAAATTTTGGGGAAAATTAAGGGGCGGGATCTTGAGCGCTATATTAAAATTTTGGATATTTTGGAGATTGAAAGTCTATCAAATGAGCTCGAAATGTTTAATGAGTTGAGCTCAACCTTATATAAGTTGGACTCGAGTTATTGTTGAGTTCTCGAGCTTGTAAGTGATATAAAATATGGTTTTTTTTTTAATATGTAAGTGTAATAAGTGTAAATACTTATTTATGAATGTATCAAGGTTTTTGAGCTGAAGTCGAACCGAATTCAATTCTTAGGTTATATTATATTTCAATTCTTAGCCTATCAAATGAGCTCGAAATGTTTAATGAGTTGAGCTCAACCTTATATAAGTTCGACTCGAGTTATTGTTGAGTTCTCGAGCTTGTAAGTAATACAAAATATGTTTTTTTTTAATATGTAAGTGTACTAAGTGTAAATACTTATTTATGAATGTATCAAAGTTTTTGAGCTTAAGTCGAACCGAATTCAATTCTTAGGTTATATTATATTTCAATTTTAAGATGTGTACGAAAACACATATTTACAGATAAATCGAGCTTTTCGAGT
>LBNU01038552.1:36070-86066 GCA_014162995.1 Artemisia annua
TTTATGGAAGTTTTATGATAGCTGCAATGTACATCACTTATCAACACAAGGTGGACTTGATGTTTTTATGCTTGTAGAAAAAGAATATCCTTTGAGTGCTAGTTTACTTGGTGTGATGATATCTATAAAGATCATATGTGAAGAACGTACCGACGCAGTTAAAGATCTCATTGAAAGAATTTTTGCTCAGTATGAGAGAGCATGTTATTGGGATCTGAAGAAAGCAAGCTGATAAGGTGTTTGGAGGTAGCAGGGGTTTAGCTTCTCTGTTTTCATTATGTTGTAAAAAAACCTTTTGGTAAGTACTATATAATTCACCTTTTGTGAGATTACAACTCTGTTGTTTGTACAAAAGTTACTACTGCTATTATTAAGTTACTACTGCTATTACAATAGTTATTTGCATTTTCCATTTATCATGTATATGCACTTGCAGGCACTTTAGTAACATGTTACTTCATTAAAGTTGAAAACTGACTTTTGAAAGTCAAGTAACACTGTTCCTAGGGGTTACAAAGTACATAAGTTATCAGAAATGTGTGACCATATGTATCGATTTGTGACTATACTTAAATAATGTGTGACAAAATATGACTATGATTTAGACACCTAAATAAATACTTCATGTGACCATATATATAGCATCTTTAATTTAGTCACACAAAAACTCAATGTGACTAATATCAAGGTTAATGATAACTGAGTTCACATTTTGCTATAAATAATAGTCACATGAATATTTCACAATGTGACTATTTTGAATGTATTGGTCATATATAATACCCTTATAACGTGGCCATAATCATGATTTAGATACACATTTGTGATATGGTGTGACTATTGTAAAGCCTATAGTCACATGATCGAGCTACAAATATATGTGACTATACACATTAGGATTTGGCAAGCAAACACACACTAAACTTTAGACACACATATTAACTTACGTGACCATATGTATCGAATTTTAGTTACACTTAATCATGTTTCTATGGTTTAGTGTGACCATATATGACATTTGGTCACACTCTTCAAGTGTGTGACATATATTTGTCACTTTTAAATGCATATCGTGACTAACGCTTCAAACTTACTTTTCAGTTGTCACCCATTTCAAATTCATATGTGGCTAAATTTTCAGCAAAGAATAGCAGTCACGTTTAAATAATGTGTGACAAACTTGACTATATAATTTAGCCACATACACAATTACTTCATGTGACCATATATGGATTTTGGTCACACTGTTCAATTGTGTGACATATATTACGTATATATATAGTGTGACTAATGTCTCAAACTCATTTGTATCTGTCACACGTACCAAATTATAAGTGACTAAATAATCCAAATTTTTTTTCCAGTTACCTCTAGTCACATAAATATTCAAATGTGTGACAATAGAATTCCGAAATGGTCACACAAGTCGGATCAAGTGTGGCTGTTTATTTTATTCTGGTACATTTAGTCACGTAAATATGTTACCATGTGACAGTTCCAAATACGCTATGTGTGACGAATACCAATTTTTGTACTAGTGTCTTTCACTAACCTTTTTGGCGTGATAAATAAAATTAAAAATATTGCTATTTGGGGGAATATATTTTAGCCTTCGGACGAGAGGCCCGAATGAAAAAAATAGAACTCTCAGATCAGCACTTGGAAACTTTACTAAGCAAGGTGCTAAAGGAAGAGGACAAAATCCTTAGAGTCTAGTAAAACTCTTGAGCAATACGTTAATACTAGACTGGGAGAACACGAGTAGCTGGGGTGACGAAGGTCACCTCTGGTCCGGAGGAAATGACATAGGAGCTAAGACTACTTCGGAGTTCAGGACGTACTAGCTAACAGTTGTTGTACGATAGTTTATGAATGGAAGATAGAATGGTCTACAACGGCCACCTGCAACATCGTGACAAGATAACATCCGAAGCAGTGTCTGATCATCAACAACGATTTACTCGCTGAGCCAAGGCAACAATCCAACCTCCATAATACTTGTGTCGTGAAGCCAAAGCCAAAGCCAAGTAGTATTAACAAAATTGTTCACTCAATTGAACAACACACAATCTGATACTTCAATATAGAATAACTCTCTCACTCCTTATTCTCACGTCTGAGCTTGGTATCGGATTAAAACCCCGGGGCTAGCTAACGGTGTTCTGTCTTATTTCAGCTCAAAGAACGAAGGAGTTAGCACTAATCTCCGAGATCGAAGGGCTGAAGAAGCGGTTATGAAAAATTGCTTCAACAAACGTTGAGCAATATCTAACATCTGGGACACAGTCGTGACATATTTGACTAGGTGTATTAAATGCAGTCGTGACATAAATTGACTTGGTGTATTAAAAGCACAATCTTGGGGATTAAGTTGATTTTTTCTTATAAAAGTTAACACTGCATTGTAAAAATCCATGTATGTCCTATGACCCTTCAAAACTCAACTTGGTTCCGTCTTTATTTAATCGGTTTTGCTAACAACAACCCTAAGGGTTGTCATTAAGATACTTTATTTTACTACAATTTCTTGTAATAATATAATTCTTCCAATCACAATCAATCATTAATTGTATATGTAATATTTTCGGGATTTTCTCCACTTTTTTCGAGATTATCATCCAATCAAAATCATTCAAAAGAGATATTGTAATGAAAATTATTTGCTTAACAACAACCTTTAGGGCTGTTGTTAGTAAAACTCTTAATTAAAAGACGAAGTTAATGGCAGAAAAGAATAACACACAAATAGGTAAAAACGATAACAAGTTAAATTTGACAAATTGTTGTAGAAGACCCCGACATGGAAATAATAATAGTAGATGGTAATAAATCAAAACAGACAAAATGGGGTCTGACCTTTCATTTTCTGGCATTAACAAATAGGCCCCTCACTTTTCAAAGCACTCTCCGCATTTTGCTCTTTTTCATGGACCCATGAATATTTTTNTTTTTTTTTTGTGATCGGGAGTAACTAAAAGTCTCCTTATCAAATCTCAAACAAATTAAACAACATTATAAACGATTCACATAAAAGTTACATATTAAAGAAATCCGTAGCTTTATACAGTTTGACAAATAAAACTCGCATCTTATAGAGTCACAGACATTATGCAAGTACACATCATTGTCGGTTTACTTGATCTCTGTATGAGAAAATTCACATGAGTAACCTTGTATATTTGTATAATGAGAAAGGTAAATCTAACCCTCCACTGATCACTCGTAAGGTTTATGACATCAGGCAAACCAAAAGTCTTCATCATGAACCGAACATAAAACCTCTATTAATAAGGAGTTGTTACTGCTATTTGAATATATTAAGTTCTTACGAGTTACCACGATATCGGTTAAGATCATCTATATCAAGTCTTTAAAGAGTTGACGCATTTAATGCATAAACCATTTAATGACTTAGAGTTTTCGCAATAGCTTGGAGTTAGCCAAGTCTTCTTTAAAAATTCTTAAAAAACTATTGTAAAACCGTATATAATGCAAAAAAACTCTTACAAAGACTTGATAAAATAGTAAAAAGCTTTTGACAGTTTTACCCATTGTGGAGGCTCTAATGTACTTGGAGTAAATTACATCATTTGTCCTTGTAGTTTCGCCGAAATCATTAGTCCTGTCCCTCGGCATTTTCTTTTGCATGGACAATCCTTATAAGGAAGTTTGGTAGCACCATTCGTATAAGGAATGTGTGAGTCTCGCATATCAAGATGTTATTAGTGACTACCGGAGACATACAAATAAGTAGCCATTTTGAACCATCGCTTGATTAACCAGTATAACCACCAATGCTAAGTTGAACATACAAAGATTTGAATCATGCTACAAGCTTGACAGTCTCTTCAGGCTACACGAGTTTGTATTGAAGAGGAAGAAAAAATTATCTAAAAATCATTTCATCTCAAGACGCTTATGACAGAAAAAACTTATATACCAGAGTTTTTAGTCGTTCACTGGACACGCAAATGAGAAAACATGTATGTGCTGCCAAGGATGTAAGTGGGGCTGGAACCATAAATTTTGCAACGTTTAAATGAGCAACAATCTATGTTCATATTTTATGCAACTCTTTCGCATTTCTTGAATAAGAAGCGTTGTTTGGACCGATAGTATTATATAAGTCGATTTCTATGGAATGATGTAAGTTCCAAAACACAACCACATCTTATTGTCTAGAATAGGCTTATAACATCCTAAACCACATTGACGCGACGATTACATGTGGATAAGTATCATAACTAGACTATAACATATTATGTTTAGTTACTAGAAACAGAATATTTAAACATACCATTTATCTTACATTAATTCTGCCATGCCAACATGGCGCATCCAGGAAGCTACAGTTGACGAGATGATTCCCAAAATTGTTGACTTTGCCTTTGCAATCTCTTCCTCGATGTGGTAGACATGACTGATACTGTCCTTTGGAGCGGTAACAGAGTGGGATAAACCAAGGCATGCTTGGGGAATGTTGGAGCCTTTATAAGCCTTACAGATGTAGCTGATGAAATTATTGTAATCCTACAAGACAGAAATAATGTCATTTCTCTAGAGTACAGATTCGTCGCCTTGTCTCACACACTATAATAAGAGACATAGGAATCAAAGAACTTAAACTTGATAAATAAACTCCACATCCTAAGAAATAAACCTTAAAAAACATTTTTACTAAAATGATTACTCTTAACAATGGGAGGAGCAGGACTGCTCACTAAAAGTGTTTATGGTGCTTCTGTTTGTTTCTACTATAATAAAGGACAGTGGTTAGATAAACAATGGTTTAAGTAGGTAAAATAACGAGAAACAGATAACTAGTCTGAACAAACCGCTCATTTTACCATCAAAAAAGTAGGTTTGTTTCAATCCTAGGAGTGAAAACTGTTTTTTAGCTGTATCAAAACATAATAAGCAAATATGCAATTTTAATAAGCAATCCTAAACACCCCCATAATTTGGTGAAAAAGCGGCCAATCTCAGCTGGGACGGTGGCTACTCACACAAGGGACTATACATTATCATTTTCCGCTTTCCGGTTATAGATATGTAACTTGTAGACATTGGCGGAGGATAGTGAGGGCAGGGAGGGGTGGTGGCCCCCCCAAGATTCTCATTTGCAGTAGCTAGCAGTAACCATATTGAGTGAAAATGGAATTTTGAGAACATTATTTACATCATATCCCCCGCAAAATATGATAATAAAACATAAAAGCCCTTAAGAATTTTGTCTTGAACTAATGATATATAACATTTCTTGAATTCTCAATAGCAATATCTAAGAAAATGTTTGCTTGAAATAAACTATACAATGTAATCTTTTTTATATAAAAATATACATGTTACGCTAGAATGTCTCGGCCCCCCCAATGGATATGCTCAAGCTCCGCCACTGCTTGTAGAGTCCAAAAATAGCCATAAGGCTATTGCAAAAGTGTACTTTATTTTTAAAGCATTTTCACTAATTTACTTCCATACTTCCAGTGTTCAATGAGTTACTTTTTTGTCGTTTGGGCATATTAAACTTGAAATAATTATCGGAGCTCAGAAAGTATTGACGATAATGAAAGGGTTGAAATGTTTAGGATATACTCACATCATAAAGTGGTTGTCCATCAACGACGACCCATGGCACATAAGTATGGGCAGGTTCAAGAGCCTTTATTTCTTCTCCATATTGTAGCTCAAGCTGCATAATACATGTTATGCAATAACAGTTAGTAAGAGTTTAAAAGAAAAAGAAACAAGACTTGTGATGAGAACAATTTGAAAAAGCAATGGAATACTTGAGTATACAAAAAACATTCTAGTGTTGTAAGGCTGATATGTGAAAACACGCAATCAAGATTTTCAGTAGATTACCATTGATGAACCTAAGGCTCTCATTAAACTATCACAAGAGGAATACTTAGAAATTGAAGTACAAGACTAGAGGTAACAATATGCTGAGTTTCCGACAATGTGCCATCATCCACGATAACTAACCTTGTGTCCAGCTCCACTATTGATGCAATCAGTAACAGGTTTTGGATCCAAATTTAATTTCTCAAAACAAGTCTCCCATTCTTTGTACTTCCCATCGTAATTCAACTTTTCCACGCAATACACAAAAGGAAAGTGGTTGTTCTGCATCAAATGTATGTGTTAGAAGGAGCAACATTACAGTTTACAAGGTAATAGAAAACCAACATGCCTTGATAAAAATCAAAAGTCATAAAAATCACTAAAAGATATTTGCACCCTGACGCAAAGAGACAGCCATTAACCTCGATTCTAGTTATCATTTTACTCCCTCCGTTGCCCATTGTGTAATTAATGGTCATTAAGATTATTTTCGTCAACTTTATGGAAGTTCAAAAATATTCGACCATAGACAGGTTGTGTACTTGGTGCCTTGTAAATTGGAAGGAGGTATAACATATCTGTGTAAGAACTTAAAGTTTGAATCTTACCACGGAAGGCCACGCACGAATTGCGCAGGCTTCTACAGTATTAAGCAAACATTCCCATTCACCATGCTGCAACATAAAACACAATTAAATCATCTGAGTACATTTGAATGACGTTTAACAAAAGGAGCATGCTACACTCTTCAATTAAGTAATTGCAGTTGATATCTTTCTTACCAAACACTTGTGTTTAAAAGGCCCGAATATACAAATAGGCCTTGTTTGGTTAGTGAAACTCATCATGTACAAGCACCTTCATTCGGGTTAAACTTGTTTGGTTAGTGAAACTCATCATATAAACTAGAATATAGTGAATATTTGTTTTAATATAGTGAAACTCATCATCTCACTAATCTAATCTTTTAACATGTTTCTAAGTGAACTAGAATATAGTGAATATTTGTTTTTATATATGTTATAATCTCGTACATACACGAAGTTTTATTATAAAAGTTAATTATAATTTCATAATAGTATTGTAAAGACTTTCAATTAAAATTGTAGTTCAAGTTTCGTATACTTTTTTTCATATCTAGTAACTTGTGCTTTAGCTTGATACTGTTGACCCGCACATATACGTAGTTTTAGTATAACAACAACGACGCTAACGATACGATAACAGTTATATGAAAAAGTTTGTCATTGCTCAAAGTTATTTTAACCTGAAATTTCGCTATACATAAGCTTATTATCTATACTACTATATAAAGCATTACCAAAAATTAAGATAAGGAGCTCCAATTATGGAGTGACATGTGTCACTTCTTAACTAAAAAATCATTTTTATTTTCAAATTGAAATATCTTTTGATCTATTTATTTTTTTAATGATCTAATTTCATCATATTTTTTAAAATTTTGTGCTCTTTAATTCAACATCCATTTTGATATATTTATAAGTTTTTAGTTTTTGCATTTTTAATGAGTTATTTTGATTTAAATTTTTACAACTTTAACATTTATTTGAATCAATACAAACTTTCGTCAAAATTATAACTTTTGGGGGAGATTTTTGACGAGTAAAAATTTGTGAGGGTCTTTATGCGAGAATAATAATGTCACGGGAAAGTTACGAGAAACCCAAACAAACACACGAACACATATACTTTCGGAGTGTTGTGTAACAAATTCACTAAGCGGGTACGGAATTGTGGGAGAGTTAGATTAGCAATTCATTCATTATATTTCTATTATAACTATATTTTTCTCGCCGCCGCTGTGCACGGGTATCCAACTAGTTATGAAAAATGTATAACCGTAAAACAATGTTCGCTGAAAGTTATAATGACAGTGTTGGTTGAAAGTTATAATTACAAGGTACCCGCCGCCGCAACGGGCGGGTACCTTGCTAGTAGTATTTATTAAACATGAAAACTAGGCATGCTAATCATTTCTTTTGTAAAATTTTAAACATGTACAACATAACCTTCTAACAACTTAAAAATAAGTTGTTTAGAAAGATATACTCCCTCCGTCCCACATTAAGTGTCCACTATGACTTTTCAAAGTCTTTTTCCTTCAATTTTGACTTCAAATATTTTCGTTTGTGTTAAATAATACTTGATGCAATATATATGAATGGATTAAGTTTTGAAATGTATTTTCATTTGTATAATTTTCATTAAAAATTATATAACACAAATAAATATAAAGGTCAAAAGTAAAGAAAAAAGACTTAAAAAAGTCATAGTGGACACTTAATGTGGGACGAATGTAGTACTACTTTAACGACTATTTGTGCTTGGGTTAACAATCACATTGGAGATTTTTAATTGTGGGCTATACAGACTTAAATTGATTGGCTACACATTTGGACGGATTTAAATTTTGGGTTTTGTCCTAAACTGGATTGGGCTACACGACCCAGGTAAAACTTCTTTATTCTTCAAAAATTTTACACCAAAGTACCAAACCGTAAATCTTTTCTGTTTCATAGATAAACACTCTCGAAAAATATAGTACATCCATTCCCTATGCTGTATTTACCAATCTCTTTGTCATTTTGGGGGTCATACACAATACATCATAATCTTCACTATAAATTAAAAGAAGTGCTCTCGTAGCGTTTTCAAATACAAACCAAACTATTTGCTCCACAAAACTAACAAAGACAACTTAAAAAACTGTGATTATCACAAACCATAACATCAATAGAAAATTTTATCTTTAACTTTTCAAATCTTTTTGATAGGGTAACTTTTCAGATAACAACTATTTTAGGTACACAACAACAAAAAAGATGGACAGTATATAATATTGAAACGGATAAACATATGGTAAAACTATAATTTAGGGGGAGTAAAAATATAACCTGGCAAACGATGGATCCATCAGAACTAATCTTAGCATTACCATAAGGACTAAGCTTAAGATCAACTATCGAAATAAGTCCATTTTCAAATATCTTGTACAGATAGTTAACCACAAAATCCTCACAATCCGGACACAAAGCTTCATAGTATAGTTCCAACTTCACTTTTTCCTCCTTATTAACCACAATTCGGGACGCCACAGAGGACGAGACGAAATTCGTAGCAAAAAACAAGATCAAAAAAAGTTGTACAACTTTTAATCGGTGATCATTGCAAGGGTGAGACTTCATGGTTGCTAATAGTTTAGTAGTTTACCTCATGGTAAAGAAAAAGTTGGTGTTTATTTATATTGGCACAAAAGTTGATATTGCCACTAGTGTTATGTTTATTTACATTGTTGGCATTGTGTATTTTTCAGGTTTTAGGTGCTCTGTGTAGATGGATGAGTTTAGTAACAAAGGGGTGAAGTTGTCTAGTTGGTTATTCCTTGAGAGATGTGTATTGTGTTACTCGTATTATTTAATGACTCGATTACAAAAAAGAGTAATGGTAGTCAGTGAACTTATCCTTTGCTATAAATGATCGGTGTATGTGACGTGTGTAACGGTGGGTGAGTGTAACGTGTATAAACAAAGACTATAACTCGAAATATATGTAAGCACTTTGAAANCAATAACGTTTAACAACTAAAACATAAACTCAAACAAACAAACATTCTAAAGTTTCCCATCGTTCATAATGTTGCCTTTTTATTTTCTTCATTTTTTAAACGTTTGAACCATTTACGTTTAAACCAATAACGTTTAACAACTAAAACATAAACTCAAACAAACAAACATTCTAAAGTTTCCCATCGTTCATAATGTTGCCTTTTTATTTTCTTCCTTTTTTAAACGTTTGAAACCATTTACGTTTAAACCAATAACGTTTAACAACTAAAACATAAACTCAAACAAACAAACATTCTAAATTTTCCCATCTTTCATAATGTTGCCTTTTTATTTTCTTCGTTTTTTAAATGATATTTTAGATTCATGGTTCACAAAGATAGTCATTTCCCAAAAGATAACAATTACAACCATCACAACATGGGAATTTACACTAATAATAATGTCTTTTATTATGCAATAAAGAGAACTTAACCATTTACAACAAGCTTATAACATTTCATCCAACACTACTCATGTAACGATTACGCGTGGATGAATATAATATCAGAAGTTCATTATCATACATGCTCGAAGATTCTTTACCGGAAACCACTTAAAAACAAACTACTAGGAAAAGAGTTGGTCACCTTACCATTTATCTTACATTGATTCAGCCAAGCCAACATGGTATATCCAAGAAGTTGCTGCTGATGAGATGATTTTTGATAGAGTTGACTTTGACATAGTATTGTCTTCTGTGTAGCATACATGATTCAAAGCATTTGCAGTGTCTTTTGGAGCCGTAACGGAGTGGGTTAAGTCAAAGCAAACTTGGGGCACGTTAGAGCCTTTATATGCTTTACAAATGATGCTTATGAAATCCATGTAATCCTGCAAGTAAGAAAACAATAAACCATCAGAATTTGCCCAAAAATGAAATAAAAAAATTTACGATTTAAAATACTCACGTCATAGATTGGTTGTCCATTAACGGTGACCCATGGTACATAAGTATGAGGAGGTTCAAGAGCCTTTATTTCATCTGCGTATTGGAGATTAAGCTGCACAATAAATGTATAATGTATTATAGGTCTAGAAAGTATGAGTCACGAGATAAACAGTAAATGGGCAACATACAGTAGCCAAGTAAACTAAACAAGTATGGGAAAAATTGTGCTTGCAGAATGAAGATGTTAAATGGTATAAGGTGGTATGGTTCTCTCAAGCTAATCCAAGGTTTGCCTTTGTCTTATGGATGGCAATTAAAGGAAGATTACAAACACAAGATAGGCTTATGAAATGGAACAGTAATCAGGATATGAAATGCTCTCTATGTGAGAAAACTAATGATTCTCACAAGCACCTATTTTTTGAATGTGAGTTTGCTAAAAGCATATGGGAGGAAATGAAAAGGAAAATGGAGGATAGTCATATGCCTAATGAGTGGGATGATGTGATTGAATATTATGGTAACTGCCCTTGTAACAATTCAATTAATAGTGTGCTTATTATATATGGAAAGAGAGAAATACAAGATTGTTCACTGGTGAGAAGCAATGCTCAGAGGTGGTATTGAAAGTGATTATTGATGCTATTAGGCTGCAACTCCTAGGCCTAAAAGTGAAAATGACAGTTAATGTGGAGAAAGTGGCTAAAAGTTGGATGGTTGATATGAAAGTGGGCTGCTTTATCTGAATAAACGGGTGTAATGAATAAAGGAATGTAACAGTGAGCTTTTGATGAATTCAAGTTACAGGATTGGAATATTGGTAAATAGAGGTATCTAACTTCATTAAAGTACCTTCTATAATAATCAGGCCATTACAAATGTGGAGTACCTTGTACCTTGGAGTCCTAATTGTGTAACTGTACCTACTATAGAGTCATAGTTTTTTCTGGTTTGGCCTTGGGAGGGAACTAGCAAGCTATGATTTCTATGTAGGAGGTCTATCACAATATGGATGTACCGTAAAGTAGGACTCCCTTTTGTGAAGGGTAAATGGTCTTGGAGGGGAGTGTAAGTAGTGTGGAATTGAGAGTGGTGAAAGATGACACTTCATGGTCCACACTTTACACTCCCACAGGAGGAATGGTTGGTCCTCACTTAAGGAGAGTGTTTCTAGTTATATGAAGCCATTCTTAGAGATGGAAATGTAATATGACTAGAAGAGCCCTTCAGTGGAGGGGTTACGGGTTCCTAGTGAAGCCATTAACCTTATTTGCTATACTTACTGAGTTACTGTGGATGCTGGGTGAGTGAGTATGGTAAAAAGGTAAGATGGAAATGTAACTAGATGGTGGGTGCATTGAAAGTGAATTTTGAGGTTTTAAAGGGGAATTATGCAGTGTTCTGTTTTTGCCTTGTTTTGTCTGAGATTAGTGTTGGCAGACATAGTATATAGTGTTATCAGATATCGGCTAGAATATGTTCTTCTTTGTATCAGGAAAGGGGTATGCCCCAATCCTTTGGTGTTAAGCCTTATGGTGTACAATTGTTGGTTGATTAATATAATTCACTTTTGCACCAAAAAAAAAAAGTAAACTAACCTCATTTCCAAAACCACTGCTGATACAGTCGGTAACAGGTTTTGAGTCCAAATTCAATTTATCAAAACAAGTTTCCCACTCAGTGTACTTCCCTTCATAAGTTAACTTTTCTACGCAATAGACAAAAGGAAAGTAGTCACCCTGCATCAAAACTCGTGTTAGAAGCAGCAATATCACAAAGTAATAGAAAAGAAACCACATTATTTATGCAAATAGTTGAAGCTGATCGTTCTGATTTGCTCATGTGAATTGTTACAAAATAGAACAATATGAATGATGGTTGACATTTCATTATAGTTAAACACTTTGTTGAGACTATGTGCTTATTTAAATAGACAAAGAATCGGTATCATATTCGTGCGAATGCATCAAATCTTACCACAGCAGGCCAGGTATGAATAGCGCAGGCCTCTACGGTATTAAGAATACATTCCCATTCACCATGCTGCAACATAGACAAAATGAAATGGTCTTAGTACATTTAAATGACATTTGAGGAATATTTACTGTTTCTCAAGTGGAGTCTGTTAAACTGTGCTCTAGATAAGTTCTTCAAACACATAGTTATGCAACTCAGATTATAATATCTCCTACTAAAACACTTTTGTAAGAATCCATAGTCAAATTCCCACAAAACTGCTAAATTTACATACAGTCCAATTATGAAACACATAAAGAACAAGTGTCAACGCCTTTATGAAAAACAAAAGAACAAGTGTCAACTGTTTTGCATTAAAGCTACAGCAGGTCGTGTTTTCGGGCGAATGAGTTAACCATTCTTAATGTCTTCTCTAACACTTCACAAACCAAAGAGGCATCTGATTTATAGGTAGGTGTTATTTTGTTTATCCAGAATTATTTCTCGGTGTATATTAACAGTAGCAAGTGACAGAGTTAAATAGTCATTAGTTTTTTCTTTTATCATACAATAGAATAGTAAGCAATAGCGTATAATAACAATAAGAAGGTCGTAAACCAGCACCATTTAATAACAATAAGATAGTACTTAGTAGTTAACCATTTATGAATTTTTGATCGTGTGGGGCTGCTATATTATTTGGTCCCAACAGAGATGATCAAAAGCTTTCAACCACCTTACATACTTACTGTTACATCTATGAGAATTAACTAGATTACCGAAAGAAATGGATTATCATCTTTATCAATAATCAGAACACTCACGAGTCACGATCCTTCAAATTTCTACACCAAACCGCATATCTTTTTATTACATTCATTTTGGTTATCTTCGGTGTCTAACAAAAAGGAATTACACTAAATTTCCTCATTGCAATCATTTGTATATATTCATATATGTATAATTCAGTATTTACGTAGACTCTCAATATTTACCTGATCAAAATCAATTTTCAACTAATACACACTTGATCATAGTGACTAAAACGTTAAATGAAGAATACTAAGGGGGTGTTTGGGATTCCATTTTGTATTATTATTGCGTCTCCAAAACACACATATTGTTTGGCAAACCATCTAAATAAAGTACTTATTTGCACTTTTCTTCACGACAAAAACAGTTATAAAAACAGCAAGTTCAAGCGCGATTCCATCATTCTTCAAATGATACCACCTAAACAAAACTAATTCCAAATATTTTCATGTGTCACTTAAAAACTTCTAGTCACTAACAACTTTACTAAACAATACAACTATTGAACAATAACCATCTACAACTACAGCAATCTTGCCAAACATACTTAAATATACATATACCAAAGGATGATACCTCAAATAAAAAAATATATAGCTTAAGATCAAACCTGACAAATGATGGTACCATTGGAACTAATCTTAGCATTACCATAAGGACTAAGCTTAAGATCAACTATCGAAATCAACCCATTTTCAAAAATCTTGTACAAATAGTTGACTATAAAATTCTCACAGTATGGACACAACGCTTCATAGTATAAAGTCAACGACACTTTTTCTCCAGATGTAACAGCTACTGGCGACACAGCTTTTGATGGTACGAGATTGGTTGCTATGGTGATGATTAAAAGTAGTAGTACAGCATTTGATCGGATATTATTAGATTGGGTTTCCATGTTGTTTAACAACAACCTACGGTGAGTGAAGTGTTTTGTTCGTGTGTTTGGGTAATATTTAAACTGGTTTTGTTTTTGGGATTGGTCTGTGTGTTTTGGTTATTTACGTTTGTACCATTGTGTATTTGATTTGGTTTTTGGGATTTGTGTGGGTAAATGGAGTGGGTTGACCAAGGGTTAAATTGTCCGATTGGGTGATTTTTAAGATCTTGTTGTAAATTCTTTATTGGGGGAATCCATATTTATTAACCACACATATTTTTTTCTTGAAGTTTTTCGATAACATTTTTTAATTAGTTATATATTGTTGAAGGGATGGGTTATTTGGTTTAAAACACCAACAGTACTTTTTTTTTTTTTTTTTTTTTCTTATTATTATTATTATTATTATTATTATTATTATTATTATTATTATTTTCTTAAATTTTATAATTTTGTTTATATTAAAAAAACTATAAAACTAAAGGTATGGAATATAAAATATAAAGTTTAATAAGTGAAAAATATTAAAATAGCAAAAAAATACGAAATAAAAACTGATAAAATTTGTGTTATACTGTAAAGTGAGAGGTCGAGAAAGGATATTGATTGTAGAATGTGGGCCAGAGGAGGTTAGCAACCATTGTTAAAAAAAAAAGAGAANAAAAAAGGTCTCCATTTTGATTGATTGATTACCGCAATAGATAATGACTTGATAAATATCAAACTTACCTTATTTTCAAAACTAGGTATACGATATTCCTCATTTTGTTTTCACACAAGAGATATTTTGTTGTATTGATAATGTTTAAAAATAATTATCTTAGCTAGTTTGAGTGATTGATGCATGTAACCAATTTTGTTGACAAGTTTATCAAACTTGTCTTGCCTTTAAGCTGAAAGTGATGAAGATAGCAATGACAACAAATACGACAAGAGCTTTTACTACATAAAAAGGTAAAACCAAGGTGACCAGGACAAGAGCGAAAATTTTCCCTATTAAAAGCTAGTGATTGTGGTCATATTGCCGTTCAATAGAATCACGAGACCTGTGTGTTCTACTCTCAGTCGCGATACCACTGCTTCTACATATGGTACCAAATACAGTAACAACTTTCATTCCTAACTAACTAGTAACAAACACTTTATCTGTGAAAAAAAAAAAGGCCCATCCACCTTGAGGTTGAAAAATGTGCATATGTGTTCAAGTCCTAACTGGGGCATGGTTTATAAATTTCAGGCTCAAGCCTGGCCAGAGTCTCAGCCCAGGCACGTTTGTGCACCTCTAACTATATATATGAGATGCCCAACCCAATACCTTAATTATTGATTGGGGCATTTTATATCTAGCTACTATTTTGATTTCCTTGTAGATTTTTTCATTATCATATCCTTATACATCCTGATACCCTAAACTAATTAACTGAGATGAGAAAAAAGAGGTTTAACAAACGTAAGAAAAGATCATGCTACTTTTTTACCTTTGATATATGCAAAATAATAATAACTGAAACAAAACTTAGTTAAATACCATATTAAGTTTTTGTCCCACACATAAACAATACATATTACAACCACGCAGCAATAGATAAAAGGTTGCAGAGGAAACCTAAGAAGAAGAGGATGTTTTTGTCCCACACATAAACAATAAATAGTTACAATACATAGAAAAATGAAGGTCATAAAATTCTGCACCCCACTCGGATGCAATTGCAAGAAGCAAATGCCATAAATTTGAGCAACAATAGATAAAAGGGGTGCAGAGGAAACAAAGATTGCAATGACTAACATACTAAATGTACAAAGCTACAATGCTAGATTCTTGAGATATGTTGATTGTTGGCACGATCATCTTTTTGAGAAATACAGGGATTAAGACCCAAAATCCATGAAATTCTTCTCCTAAAAAGCTCTAACTTATGATCAATCACAGACTTGTCACTATTACCTACAGTGGGACGGGGTCCTTAAGGAGCAACTCTTGGAGCCATGGCCTTATAAAATGTGACTAAAGGGCAACTAAAAAGGGCTAATGCATAAAAAGCAGAAAATCAAAGGAAGAAGACAAAGACATGGTTACATACCTAGACGATGCATATGTGCCCTTTCATCATCATAAAAATCAAAAAAATCATAGAATGGACTGCTGTAATTCATGATTTGGCAAGTAGCAAGTCAAAAGGCAAAATAACAAACGGATTTTTGGAAGCAAAAGACAAGATATGAAAAAATGCCAAGAGAAGTAAAGAGACACCCAAAGGTTTGATCGGTTACATTAATTCGGTTTAAATAACCAAATATTTGTGGGCCAAGAAAAAGTGTTCTTATTTTACTGGGTGGAAGACCCTTTACCAACAAAAAAAAACGCATCCAACACTTATTCAATTCAACTAGGACGCGTAGGTAAAGATGGACCCACAAAGCCCGAGAAAGAGGGAAGGCAATTGAAAAACACGCATGGCCGCCAAGCTTAACGGGCGCACGAATTTCAATCATTTGAATTGTTTATTCATGACAGCCAAGGAGGAGAGAAAAGTTTGACGGCTAAAAAACAATTAAATCAAAATTCCACGCCATCCCTACATTAAATGGCTATCAAAGGCCTAGAAAGACAATGACTAATCAACATTTAATGCCTTTGACGCCTGGAGAAATTACGCAAATAAGACAACTGTACATAACAGATTGCAATTGCTATCTCCAGGCCAATCAATAGTCAATGAGCCCTGGGAAACGTCCCATCAATCATAAAAGACAAGAAAACATAATATAGTCCATCGTCATATCATATAAATACAATATAACTTGATAGCGTATAGGAGTTTTAGCCCAAATGGCAAAAGCTCATACGACCACCACGAGCCCACAAGGCTAAGAGCCCAATAAACACCGACTAATAAACACCACCTGGAAAATCAACGTTCCAGGCAAGCATTAGCTGAATACAAAGCAACTCTTGCCTAGAGAACCAACTTCAGGGCAAGAATGGGTCGGAAACTTATCCTTTAAGCCTTTGTGCACTAATGCCACATGTAGCTACCTCACTCATGCAGAGGTAGTGTTGCGGGTATTTCGTTAGTACGTGTAGATCTTGTCGAATATTCCCTTAGGCACTTGAGACAAGAATGATTGTCTCCTCTAATGGATGTCCACCACGTGGATCACCTAGGACCGTTGGATCACATTCACGGGACACACAACCCAAAATGCATCCCTATATATACGGGGGGAATTTCATGAGAAGGGGCAAGCGATCTTCTCCATTGTTTACACACACAAAACACACACTAAACGCTCATCGTATGTGACTGTTATCTTGGCTCAAGATAACATTTTTATCTCGGGGTCCTTGTCGAACGCCGGATACCGAACATATGATCACACTCATCTCACACCAATGATTTACCCAAATCTTTGCTTTACGTATTATATGTAAATAAAAGTAAGTTGGACTAATAATATTTTCTAATATTTTCTCTTTATCTTCTCACCCACCATATTTACACGGTTTTATTCCGTAAAATTTTGTGAGCATAGAATTGCTTGATAGCAACTTTTCATTGAACTCTAAAAATAACAAAAATGCAGAATATGGTGGTGAAAAATATTATACTAATTCATTTTCATAACTTTAGTAAGATTTAGATATTCAAATTGATATACATTTGAATATACTTTCTTATTTTCTTAAAGGGCTCTCGATTTTAATAATAGCTTACTATCACATTTGTTCAGAAACGATAATACATCGACTAACATAAGGTGATGTTGTGCTTTTAGTGAAAAAAATTCATACCAAGTGCATTGACGTTCTTGATTTTATTTCTACAGAGGAAATTAGTTGTTTGGTTGACTTAGTTTGAGTGATGGCGATTTATGCTAACATATGTCATGATGTTACTCTTTTTGTTTTTGAAAGGATACAATAGATTGATTGCTCGCAAATATTATATTTCTCCAAATGAATGAAGATGCAATGCCAATGACAACCTACCATCACAACATTGAAATTTTTACATGAGATAAAAATGGCAAATGGCTAAGACATAGTCCAAATCAAACATTTACTAAGAATAATGTTTTGTATTATGCAATAAAAATTAAAGGACATAACCATCTATATACAATAAGCTTATAAGTTATAACATTTTATATACTAGTGTCCCAATTACGTGTGGATCAGGATTGCAAGAGCATTATCCCATGTAACGAAAAGCACTTGAAAACACAAGCTACTAGGAAAAGTGTTTGTGACCATATGATTAATTCTATATTGATTCTGCCATGCCAACATGGTACATCCAAGAAGTTGCTGATGAGATAATTTCTGACAAGAGTTGATTTTTAGTTTGTATTGTCTTCTTTATAGCATACATTATTCAGATGATTTGCGGTGTTCTTTGGAGCGGTCATGGGGTGTGATAACTCGAGGCAAGCTTGGGGCACGTTAGAGCCTTTATATGCTTTACAAATGATGCTTATGAAATACCTGTAATCCTGCAAGTCAGAAATAGAGTAACTATCGCATTTTGATGGAATAGAAAAAGAATGAAAGAACATAAAAGTTTGTTACAATTGGTTGTCCATTAACGGTGACCCATGGGACATAAGTATGTGGAGGTTGAAGAGCCTTTATCTCATCTGCATATTGTAGATTAAGCTGCACAATGAATGCATAATAGGTCTAGAAAATATGAGTCGAGAGACAAACAGTATATGGACAACATGCAAGTAGCCAAGTAAACTAACCTCCTGTCCAAAACCACTGCTGCTACAGTTTTTAACAAGTTTTGAGTCCAAATTCAATTTCTCAAAACAAGTTTCCCACTCAGTGTACTTCCCTTCATAAGATAACTTTTCTACGCAATAGACAAAAGGAAAGTAGTCACCCTGCATCAAAACTCGTGTTAGAAGCAGCAATATGTAATAGGAGAGGAAAAAAAAAACACACATTATTTATGCAAAAAGTTGAAGCTGATCCTTCTGATTTACTCATGTTATTATTACAAAATTCTGATTTGCTCATGTTAATCGTTACAAAAATAGGATAATACGAATAATGGTCGACAGTTCACTATAGTCAAACACATTGTTGAGACTATGTCCTTAGTTAAATAAACAAAGTGTAACATTTCGTGTGGATACATAGTCTGAATCTTACCGCAGCAGGCCAGGTATGAATTGCACAGGCCTCTACAGTATTAAGAATGCATTCCCATTCACCATGCTGTAACATAGACAAAATAAATTCTTAGTAAGTGGAGTTAAACTGTGCGCTAGATAAGTTCTTCAAACACATGGTTATGTAGTTCAGATTAGTCCGCTCGCAATGTCGAGTCAGAACCCAAGTAAATCCAAAAAAAAAAAAAAAAAAAAAAAAAAACAACAAACAAAAAAAAAAAAAAAAAAAAAAAAAAAAAAGAATCAAACTGCTAAATTACATATAGTCCACTTATGGAACACATAAAGAATAAGCGTCAACCGTTTAGGTTGTAGTTTTAAGCTACAGAATGTTGTGTTTCGGGCAAATGAGTTAACAATTCTTAATGTCTTCACTAACACTTCACCAACCAAAGAGGCATCTGATGTATAGGTAGGTGTTATTTTGTTGATCGAGAATTACTTCTCGTTGCACACTAACAGTAGCAAGTTACATTGTTATATAGTCTTTAGCTATTCTTTGAATACAATAGTTAGTGATGATGTTAGATAACAGTCTGAAAGTAGTAAACCGATAGCATTTAATAACAACGTGATACGAGTAGTAGTCAACCAATAATGAAGTTTAGATCGTGCGGGGCATTATTTGGTCCACAAGAGATGAGCTAAAGCTTTCAATCACCATACATACTTAAATCTATGACTCTGTTCTATGAGAATTAACTTGATATCAAATATTAGAGGGTGTTTGGGATTGCAATTTCTAGTAGATTATCTGATTAGCGCTTGGCAAACCAATTCAAAAAAGTGCTTATTTGCGTTTCCCTTCAAGTCAAAGGCAATTTTGAAAACACCAATTTTCAAGCTCAACCCTATCATCCTTCAAATTATACCACATAAACAAAACTAAATCCAACTACTTTCATGTGCCACTGAACACTAATAATAGTTACTTATAAGTACGTAATTAATTAAACAATACAACCAAGAACGCAAAGAGAGTGTATGCTGGGACACCTATGGATTTTTGCAGCGCAATGCTTTGTAAAAAAAAGGTTTATAGCCTCATTTAGTTTTTCCATAAACGCAGCCAATTACTTTTAGTCCTAGTTCCGTCCTTAAACACAGCTATTGTATATACCAAAGGATGATAACTCAAATAATATAAAATCTACATCATATGCAAATACCAAAAAATACAAAAAAAATATAGCTTAAGATCAAACCTGACAAATGATGGTACCATTAGAAGCAATCCTAGCATTACCATAAGGACTAATTTTAAGATCAACTATTGAAATCAACCCTTTCTCAAAAATCTTATACAAATAGTTGACTATAAAATTCTCGCAGTAGGGACACAACGCTTCATAGTATACATTGAATGACACTTTTTCACCAGATCTAATAGGAGCTGGTGACACAGCTGGTGACAAAGCTGGTGACGCAGCTGGTGGCACAGCTGGTGATGCAGCTGGTGACACAGCTGTAGATGGTATGAGATTGGTTGCTATGGTGATGATTAAAAGAATTGGTATAATGTTTGAGTGGGTGTTCTTCATGGTATCTAACAGTAACAACCTACGGTGAGTGAAGTGTTTGTGTTTGTGTATTTTGGTTGTTTAAACTTTAAACTGGTTTTGTTTTGGGGATTGGTCTTTGTGTTTTGTTTAGTTATGTTCTTGCCATTGTGATTGGTCTTTGTGTTTTGTTTATACATAAGTATCTTAGCTTGAGGGATTGATGCATGGTGCAACTAATTCTGTCGACAATTTTGTCAAATATGCAAAGAAAACAACAAGGAGTCTCACTCAAACCAAATACTAGTATCTAATATCTGCACTATTAAACTTTTTTGTCAGTTATATATAGCAAAGTAAACGGAAACTAGAGAAGGATTACTGTTTAGGTTAGCCAAGGAAAAGTCACTTTTTTACTATAATATATGCCGCCTAACCGTTATTCTTACAGCCGTCTCTCGGATTTTTCCATAACCATCTCAGGATGCACGTTTATATAGAACAAAGTACTTTTTTTTTTCTTTAATCAAATGTTGCATGTTTTGCACAATAACGTCCTTCTACCTTAGCGACATCCCAAGTATATTAGATGTGTGTGCGCGCGCGTGCAAGTCGTAAGTTGGATAACGTGTATAAATGTATAATTAGTGTATGAGTTTGATGTTCAATATAATTTATGTCAACATAGAATATATAAAATACACAAGGTTACAAACTACACTGCATGCCTGCATGTTACTGTTCGAATATTTAGGTGGTGAAACAAGATTTTTGGGTATATGAAAATCAAAATATTACATATGAATTAATTACATGAGTTTGGGAACACAACAGTTACACCGGGCTTCGGGGCCGGAGACATTTGGGCATAATCAGTCATAAGACTGCAGGCTAGGCCAGGGTCTCAGCCAAGGCATGTTTGTGCATCTCTTAGTCACATAGCATCATGAGTTACGAAACTATATGAGATGCTCAATACCTTAATTTGTTGGGACCTTTTATATCTGCCATTTGGATATATGACTATCTGACATGAAAATTTCAGCCTAAATTTGTTAATTATACCTCTTCAAACTGTAAACTTATCGATGAAAAACAAGATATTTAGTGAACTTAACAAAAGATAATGCACTATTTACCATTAGGGTTAAAGCTATAAAATAGATAACAAACTTTTTTTTTTACAATATTCTAGTAAACCAAACTTGTTGTTTTGTGATAAAGTAGAATATTACCGGATAAATATACATGTCGTGGTTACTACATTCCACCCCGTTTGCAATCGCCGACCACAACCAACGGCAACCACATGTAGTGGTTAGTGGTTACCATCTTCCACCAGAAAAAATGGTTATTTTTAGCAAAGTTTCATCTTCAATTCTTTGAATTTTGCTATGTGCATCGTTGCAGATATATATATGTTTTTTTTTTTCCTTTTCTTGTAATACTTGGTTTTCCAAATTTTGTTTACTTCTGTTTTGCAATCTTTGCATGTATTATTTGTTTGGTTGAAAAATTCAAAGATAATGAACAATGGCTACAGGGGCATTTTATTAATTTTGAAGGGTTTGGGTTAGAGTTATGAGTTTTTATCACGAGGTTGATCTTGTGATGTTGAATTTTTAGATTGAAAGAATTTGAAATAATTTTGGTAAGTAATATTAGATGCAAGTGGAGGAAATATCGTCCAGGAAAATGGATTGTATTAACTTTTTTTTTTTTTTTTTTTTTTTTTTTTTTTTTTAACAGCGAGTTAGTACAATACTATCGAGGCATCTATGGGGGCAGAACCCCAAAGATTCCACCTTGAAGGAAATTAAACCTCCACGAAGAGACTCGAACCTAAGACCTCTCACATATGGTAACAACCTCTCCAAGGTCACCCTTGGTGGCCAACTGAGCTATCCCAGTTGGTTGGATTGTATTAACTTTTTCTTTATTTATTTATAAATTGTCAGAAAAATGGAGCTCGTGGACAATTTGTCGGAAAAGTTTTAGCTTAAGATCAAACCTGACAAATGATGGTAAGATTAGCAGCAATCCTAGCATTACCATAAGGACTAATTTTAAGATCAACTATTGAAATCAACCCTTTCTCAAAAATCTTATACAAATAGTTGACTATAAAATTCTCACTGTGGGGACACAACGCTTCATAGTATAAAGTGAACGACACTTTTTCACCAGATGTAACATCAGCTGGAGACGCAGCTGGTGACACACCTGGTGACACTGCTGGTGACACAACTGGTGACATAGCTGATGACACAGCTGTAGATGGTACGAGATTGGTTGCTATGGTGATGATTAAAAGAAGTGGTATAATGTTTGATTGGGTGTTCTTCATGGTATCTAACAGTAACAACCTACTATACGGTGAGTGAAGTGTTTGTGTGTTTTGGTTGTTTAAACTATAAACTGGTTTTGCTTTTTGGGATTGGTCTTTGTGTTTTGTTTATTTATGATTTTGCCATTGTGTATTTGTTTTGGTTTTTGGGAATTGTGTGAGTAAATTGGAGTGGGTTGACAAGTTGTCTGATTGGATGATTTTTAAGATCATGTTTTTATTTGTTATTGGTCGATCCCGATCTCATGAAAGGAAGGTTGTCACTACTTACGAGTGGCTAATCAAGTAAATGATGTTAAAAAGAATGTATTTGCAATTGAGAAAACTTGACAATATAATAGGTAATCACGACAAAGTTTTTCTAATTTGTTATTACAAAACTATAACAAATTATGTAACTTGTGTTCACTACTTCTTTTTCGCTACCTAGATATGAGATTTTGCCAAATAAATGATGTTAAGGATTTGATAATGTTTATAAATAATATCTTAGCTTGAGGGATTGATGGTGCAACTAATTCTGTCGACAATTTTGTCAAATATGTAAAGAAAACAACAAGGAGTCTCACTCAAACCAAATACTAGTGTATGAGTTTGACGTTCACTATAATTTATATCTCACCACAGAATATATCAAATACACAAGATTACAAACTACACTGCATGGCTGCATGTTACTGTTAGAATATTTAGGTTGTAAAACAAGATTTTTCAGTATATGAAAATCATAATGTTACCTATATAAATTAATTACATGAGTTTGGGAACACAACAGTTACATTGTGCTTCGGGCGCGGACCTTAGCACCGACGTTAATTTGGGCATAATCAGTCATAAGACTGGACTTTTAGTCCCAGGCTAAGCCAGGGTCTTAGCAAGGCATGTTTGTGCATCTCTTAGTCACATAGCGCATCAGAGTTACGAAACTATATGAGATGCTCAATACCTTATCTACTACCTATTTGGATATATGGCTAACTGACATTTAGTGACTGCTCCTAGTCCTACACATGAAAATTTCGGCGTAAATTTGTTCATTATACATCTTCAAACTGTAAACTTATGGATGAAAAATAAGAGGTTTAATGAAGTTAACAAAAGATAATGCTACATATTTACCATATTCTAGTAAACCAAACGTGTTGTTTTGTGATAAAAGTAGAAATATTACCGGCTTAATATACACGCATATTTTCCATGTAGACTTGTAAACATTTTGACCTGAGCTTCTTACACCCCATTTCAACCTTGTTCCGAGATCAAAACAAACCCCATCTTCACCTAATGAAAAAATAAACCACTACCGGCCAAAGCCTCAAAATTCCCATGTCTTGAGCTTCGTTTTTCCATCATCACCATATCTACCGGCCACTAGCTATTAATTGTGGTTAAGTTTGATGGGTTTGGGTTTGGGTTAGAGTTATGAGTTTTATCACGAGGTTGATCTTGTGATGTTGAAATGAAAGGACTTGAGATAATTGTGGAGTGTATTAACCTTTTTCTTTTATAAAATTGTCGGGGGGAAAAAATGGAGCTCCTTGGGTAATTTGCCGGGTTGTTGAATTTTGAGGAAGATTGATGAAGTGACAACTACACTAAGAGCGTTAGGTGTCCCGTAACACGTGTTCCACTTGAGCGTCACCTCATCATCTTTCTAATAACACATCAATAATTAAAACACCATCTCTAACAATAAAACCAAAAATGCTTTTGTCCGCAAATTACCATACTAACAAATTTTCATAAACTTACCATTAATATATGCCAAATAGCAGCAACTAAAACAATATATACCATATTATATATGCTTTTGTCCCCTATATAAATTACAATATTCAATATGTAGAAACCAACATACCCCCATCCCCTATTTCAATTACAGTATATTTTGCAGTAAGTTGCAAAAAATAAACTTGCAAAAACATAACACATTTGCCCTTCAATATACGATGTTTGCTAGAGAAGGAAAGTGCAAATATCAGGTTTTGAAGGCCAAATAGTTTCTAAGAGTTATTACACAAATTTACATTGGGTTTTACACTTTTTCTCTTGCAACATTGTGCGTTACCTTCTTTTTATGCAACCACGTTTCTCTTGAACATCAAAGACATAAGGGTTGATCTAAACTTTGACAACAGAGGATTTGATGAGTCTTCAGGATAAGTAACTGGATTAAGAGGGATCACTTTATCCACGGAGTCACCAACGTGGTTTTCAGTTGATGCAAGACACCTCAGGCAAGCTTTAGGCAAAGTCGGGCCTTTGTACACGCTGCAGATCTTGTTTACAATGTAAGTGTAGTCCTAAAACAAGGGGGAAAAAAGTCATTTTCATCATAAGCAGTTAAGGTTAAAAAAAAGTATCGATGGTTTGGAGGCTAGAGTTTACAAAACTAACATCATAAAGTGGCTTTCCATCCACAACAACCCATGGCACGTATTTCTTTGGCGGTTTAAGAGAATTTGTCACGTCTGCATATTGTAGTTCAAGCTGCATGATGTAAAGTCAAATTAGCCATCGGTGCTCCAATTGATATCTGGTTTGTGTATACTTTAATAAAATTTACCTGGTTTCCATATCCGTTGTTGTAACAATCCTTGACGGGTGTTGGATCCAAATTTAGCTCCTCAAAGCATGATTCCCACTTGTCAAACTTGTCAAAGTAGAGGTATCTTTCGACACAAAAGACGAAGGGGAAGTGATCATGCTGCACAGAGATTACATGCTTTAGAAAAGTAGCATTTGGGAGATGGTTTCTTCCTAATTGAACTCTAGCAGTATACATTAATTCAAGTAGCAAGAATCTGAGTTAATTAGATTTATTAAGATTCTGGATTAATTTGAGCATTACACTTCTAACATGCGAAAGTCAAAACAACATTAAATCATGTGAAATATCACTTGGGTGATAGTTCGGAGTCTATAAACAAACTCAGCACTCCAATAAAAGAAGCTATCATGAACAACCAAATGAATTATTTCACAGCTTATATAGATGTAACTACAAGTGAGTAGTCAAAGTGGTTAAGAGGTTAAACCAACTCGATTATTTCACTCCAAATACAGATGTAACTACAAGCGAATAGTCAAAGTGGTTAAGAGGTTAAGCTAGAATCCTAGCATTAGTAGACTACTCATCGATACTCTCAAGTCTCTTACGATGTGGAGCATATGGATGGGTTAGTGAAGTGGCGAAGGCATATATGAAACCGTAGTAGATTGACAAGCGGACAAGAAAATGGGTCAAAATGATCATGACCCCTAAACCATGAGGGCAATTTGACGCGCCAAATATCCACAACAAGCTTGTGACAAGCCAGAGATTTTAGCTACTGCCATATAGTAGTTGGTAATCTTCTAGCCAAACCTGCCAAATTTAGACTAGTCCTTAACTCCTTAATATGGACTTTTCTAGTAAGTTATGAATTTGGTAGGATGATTAGTAATAAAGTACTTTCTCTCTAAATCTAGTATTTACATACTGTATTACTACCTAGCAGTTAGTAATTGTTTTTGATAAATAATAAGCGCCTTGGTTACAATCCTAAAAATCCCGATGTAAACAACACATATTACACAGTTGTGTTTAAGAGCATAGATAACAGCATCTCGGTAAAAAATCTGAACTAGAAGAGCTAAAAACTTACCACATCAGGCCAGGTATTGATGGCACATGCTTCAATAGTATTAAGCAAACATTCATTTTCACCATGCTGTAAAAAACACAAATATTAATAAACATATTATAAAAAGTTTCCAATATAAAACATAAAAACCACTTAGATTCGATTAAAAAACAACCTGGCAAGTAATATTTCCATTGGAGTTGACTTTAGCATTCCCATAAGGATAGAGTTTCACGTCAGCAATCGCGTCGATTCCTTCGGCAAACACGTCGATAAGATAATTCACTATGAAATTCTCACAGTATGGACAAAGTGATTCATAGTAAACTGATACTTGAACTTTCTCAACTTCTGTCACAGGAACTATCTGGTCCACTGGAATGATATCCACAAGACCAGATGATGAACATGTGTTGAGTGTAAATAAACAGATGATCAAGATTAGAAAAACTTGAGGTTTCATGGTTGGAAATATTGTTGAGTTTGATTTGTCAATGACTTATAACAACCAGTTCATGTGAGTGGTAGTTATAGAAAGGATGACATTCTGATATTTTGGGTGTTTTAAAATCTGTACAACTTTAGTCCTTTATTTAGTATGTTTGGTACTTTGGTTGATAGTTCTTTTCATCAACAATATATACCAAGGGAGTGCTCGGAAAGTAGATGCCGCGGGGAGTGCGTGGTCAAAACCGTTATGGCAAACCAAACCGAGACCTGTAAGTGTTACGTGCGGTTCTTGGTTCGTAATTTGCAGAAGAATTTGGAAAGTTTTGTTTCTTATGACGAGATAAAGAGAGCGGTGTGGGATTGTGGCACGAATAAATCCCCTGGTCCGGATGGCTTTTCTTTTGATTTCATACGTAAATTTTGGAATATCATAAACGAGAATGTGGTGGCTGCCATAACAGATTTTATTTCTCTTATTCCGAAAATTCAAGATGCAAAAGCGGTTAAAGACTTCCACCCTATTAGCTTAATTGAGAGTATGTATAAGATTACCGCAAATATTATGGCCAACAGGTTAAGCCTTGTTATTCATGATATTATTAGCGATGTTCAATCTGCGTTTGTCTCTAATAGACAAATCCTAGACGGGCCATTTATTCTTAATGAATTACTCTCTTGGTGCAAGTATAAAAAATCTAAAGCTTTGATTTTTAAGGTCGACTTTGAAAAGGCTTTTGATTCTGTTAGATGGGACTACTTAAATGATGTTTTAATATCGTTCGGCTTTGGCCAAAAATGGAGAAGCTGTATCGATGGTTCCCTCAATTCAATATGGGATCGATTCTTGTCAACGGAAGTCCTACCTCGGAGTTTCAATTCCATAAAGGCTTAAAACAAGGTGATCATCTTTCTCCCTTTCTTTTTATTTTGTTCATGGAATCTATCTTTCTCCAAAGTGATGGATTCTGGTCTCTACAAGGGTGTTTCTATTAATGAATCCTTTATGCTTTCCCACTTATTCTATGCCAATGACGTTGTTTTCGTTGGGGAATGGAGGGACTCTAATATAAACAATATTGTTCATGTGCTTCAATGTTTTTTCTTAGCTTCAGGCCTTAAGATAAACATTCACAAAAGTAAAGCTTATGGGGATTGGTGTTAGTTCTATTGAAGTTGATAATGCGGCTAAAAAGGTGGGTTGTGGGACTTTTACAGCTCCTTTCCTCTTGGTGTTAAAATTGGAGGGTATGTGTCGAGGAAAAGTTCGTGGACTGATGTTATTTGCAAGTTGGCTTCACGGTTATCTAAATGGAAACTTAAAACTCTTTCCATGGGTGGTCGTCTCACTTTAATCAAATCGGTTCTCACTGCCACCCCGCTTTATCACATGTCCATGTTCAAAGTGCCCAAATGTGTGTTAAATAAAATGGAAGTGCTTCGTAGGAATTTTTTTAATGGTGTAGAAGGGTCGGGCAGTAAAGTGAACTAGGTTGCTTGGAATCATGTCTTGGTTTCTAAGGAAAAAGGCGGTCTAGGGGTTTCAAGTTTTTTTGCTTTTAACCGAGCTCTTCTTTTCAAATGGGTGTAGCACTATATTTCTCAATTTATTACTGCCATCCATGGTTCTCGTGGAGCTCTTGACGGAACTTCTTCTGCTCCTCGTACTTCTCCCTGGTTAGACGTAATTCAGGTTCTTTCTTCTCTTAAGAGTAAAGACATTGATCTCTTGGGCTTCACTAAGAAAAAGATGGGAAATGGCGAAAAGACGTTGTTTTGGGACGATCTTTGGATAGGTGAGGACGTTTTGAAATCTTATTTTCCTAGACTTTTTGTCTTGGAGACGAGAAAATATATTAGTGTATCTGTGAAAATGTCTCACTCATCTCTTGATTTCTCTTTTCATCGTCTGCCTAGGGAAGGCGTTGAAGAGGAGCAATTCTGCAACCTTATTTCGTGTACATCAGCCTTCATTCTTCCTCAAATTGAGGATCGTTGGGTTTGGTTCTTATCTTCGACGGGTGATTTCTCGGTGAACTCAACCCGTTATTGCATTGATGACAAGTTGCTTCCAAGGTTCGATTCCCAACCAGATGGGTAAAAGTAATCCCCATTAAATCAATATTTTCGCTTGGAGAGTTTGGCTAGATAAATTGCCAACTCGTTTGAATCTCTCTCTTAGAGGCATTGACATTCCTTCCATCCTATGCTCTTCATGTAATAACTCGGTGGAGTCATCTTCACATTTGTTTTTCTCTTGTCCCGTGGAGCGTCAAGTGTGGAGTAAAGTCCTTAGGTGGTGGGAGCTCTCTGATTCGGGGTGTAATAGGTATAATGATTGGCTCACCTGGCTTAATAATTCTCAGATGTCAAAAGGTTTTAAAGACATTTTCGAAGGTGTGTGTTATGTCATGTGGTGGACTCTCTGGTGCTTTAGGAATCAATGTGTGTTCGGTAAATCTCAACCTCG
Source organism: Artemisia annua (assembly GCA_014162995.1). Taxonomy (NCBI): domain Eukaryota; kingdom Viridiplantae; phylum Streptophyta; class Magnoliopsida; order Asterales; family Asteraceae; genus Artemisia; species Artemisia annua. Next base: position 65,649 of record LBNU01038552.1, read on the forward strand.
AAAAGAGTCTCTCTTTGATGATATTGTTCAAGTGTCATTTACGTGGTGTGCTAGTCGATGTAAATCCAATTTCAATTAGAATTTTTGGTTGAAAAACCCTAGATACATTAGTTTGTAATTTTTCTAGCATCTTGCTAGCTCTCTAATAATATCCGCCATTAAAATAAAATGAACGGCGGACCAATAGCGTCGTCGACGGCGCCATCGGTTGTTTTAGTTGACGAACGGCGGGTAACAAACCCATGTACCACACACTCTAAATCCAAGTGTACATCACCACATCCAACTTATATCCAAATCAATCATTAAGAAATACAAAAACGACATGTATAATGTTGGATGTGAGACGGTTATCATATTTACTTTACTTAGTTTTGACAGATTTAAAAGTTTGATTTGTTATCTAACTCGGAACAAATTTGAAAATTCGTTTCTATAAACTTACCATTAATATATGCCAAATAACAGCAACTAAAACAATACATACCATATTATATATGCTTTTGTCCCCTACATAAATTACAATAAATATGTAGAAACCAACATACCCCCATCCCCTATTTCAGTTACAATATATATTTTGCAGTAAGTTGCAAAAAAATAAACTTGCAAATACATAACACATTTGCCCTTCAATATAATACACGATGTTTGCATTTCCATACGTTTAACACGAACTACTTGCTAGAGACGAGAAGTGCAAATATCACGTTTTGAAGGCCAAATAGCATTTTCTAAGAGTTATTACACAAATTTACAATGGGGTTTTACATTTTTTTCTCTTACAACATTGTGCGTTACCTTCTTTTTATGCAACCACGTTTCTCTTGAACATCAAAGACATAAGGGTTGATCTAAACTTTGACAACAGAGGATTTGAGGAGTCTTCAGGATAAGTAACTGGATTAAGAGGGATCACTTTATCCACGGAGTCACCAACGTGGTTTTCAGGTGATGCAAGACACCTCAGGCAAGCTTTTGGCAAAGTGGGTCCCTTGTACACATCGCATATCCTGTTTACAATGTAAGTGTAGTCCTAAAAAAAAAAAAAAAAAAAAAAAGTCATTTTCATCATCAGCGGTTAAGCTTAAAAAAAGTATCGATGGTTTGGAGGCTGGAGTTTAAAAAACTAACATCATAAAGTGGCTTTCCATCCACAACAACCCATGGCACGTATTTCTTCGGTGGCTTAAGAGAATTTGTCACGTCTGCGTATTGTAGTTCAAGCTGTATGATGTAAAGTCAAATTAGTCATCAATGCACTAACTGATATCTGGTTTGTGTATACTTTTAGAAAATTTTACCTGGTTTCCATATCCGCTGTTGTAACAATCCTTGACGGGTGTTGGATCCAAACTTAGCTCCTCAAAGCATGACTCCCACTTATCAAACTTGTCAAAGTAGAGGTATCTTTCGACACAAAAGATGAAGGGGAAGTGATCATGCTGCAAAGAGATTAAATGCTTTAGAAAAATAGCATTTGCGAGATGGTCGACTAGTCAAAGTGGTTAAGAGGCTAAACCAACTGGATTATTTCACTCCAAATACAGATGTAACAACAAGCGAATAGTCAAAGTGGTTAAGAGGTTAAGCTAGAATCCTAACATTAGTAGACTACTCATCTATACTCTCAAGTCTCTTATGATGTGGAACACATGGATGGGTTAGTGAAGTGCCGAAGGAATATATGAAACCGTAGTAGATTAACAAGCTGACAAGAAAATGGGTCAAAATGATCATAACCCCTAAACCATGAGGGCAATTTGACGCACCAAATATCCACAAAAAGCCAGAGATTTTAGCTATTGCCATATAGCAGTTTGGTAATCTTCTAGGCAAACCAGTCAAATTTAGGCTAGTCCTTAACTCCTTAATATAGGACTTTTCTAGTAAGTTAGGAACTTGGTAGGAGGATTAGTAAATGTTTTTGATAAATAATAAACGCCTTGATTACAATCCTAATAATCCCTATGAAAACAGCACATATTACACAATAGGTTGTGTTTAAGAGCATAGATAACAGCATCTCAGTAAAAAATCTGAACTAGAAGAGGTAAAAACTTACCACATCAGGCCAAGTATTGATGGCACATGCTTCAACAGTATTAAGCAAACATTCATTTTCACCATGCTGTTACAAACACAAATATGAATAAACATATTATAAAAAGGTTCCAAAATAAAACATAAAAACCACTTAGATTCAACTAAGAAAACAACCTGGCAAGTAATATTTCCATTGGAGTTGACTTTAGCATTCCCATAAGGATAGAGTTTCACGTCAGCAATCGCGTCGATTCCTTCGGTAAACACATCAATAAGATAATTCACTATGAAATTCTCACAGTATGGACAAAGTGATTCATAGTAAACTGATACTTGAACTTTCTCAACTTCTGTCACAGGAACTATCTGGTCCACTGGAATGATGTCCACAAGACTAGATGATGAGCATGTGTTGAGTGTAAACAAACAGATGATCAAGATGAGCAAAACTTGAGGTTTCATGGTTGGAATTATTGTTGAGTTTGGTTTGTTAATGACTTTTTATAACAAGAAGTTATGTGAGTGGTAGTTATAGAAAGGAGGATATTCTGATATTTTGGGTGTTTTTAAAGCTGTACAGCTTTAGTCCTTTATTTAGTATGTTTGGTAGTTTGGTCGATAGTTCTTTCCAGCAACAATAACCAAGGGAGTGCTCGGAAAGTAGATGCCGCGGGGAGTGCGTGGTCAAAACCGTTATGGCAAACCAAACCGATCGAGACCTGTAAGTGTTACGTGCGGTCCTTGGTAATTAATTTGCAGAAGAATTAGTTCATGGGGTCTTGTACTAATTAGGCAGCGTGGACCCGGTTCAGACAACATTAATCTGGGTATATGGTGGATGAGGGCCTGCCAATGTGGCGGGTGCGACTCTATACCAAAAAAATTGAAAGTCGCCTTCCAAAAAAAAAAAAAAAAAGATTCTAGTTCTTGTCCGATACAAAACGAATCATTTTTTTAATACATAACCTTAGAGACAAAATTTATGCTGAAATGACTAGCTAGCTCAAGATTAAAGAATATGAGTCTAGATTCAAATCGAACATCCAACTTTCGGTTACACTTTGCTATGTTTCACATTGCTCTGGGACGTTCCTTTCCCCTAAATACGCTAAAATATATCTAACTTAACTAATTAGTTTTTGTTGATTAAAAATCACAATAACCATTTTATGACATAAATGTCTATGCAACCTTTAAGTGGTGGTGGGTTAAATCTCGTAGTTTAGTCGGTCAAAATGTCAGAAGCCATGGTTACCAAAAAAATAATGTTATGGGACTTATGAAATATGGGCGTACGTGACACAGATGCGTATTATCATCAAAAGTATAGGGGGCAATTATGCTCATTATCAATATTTCGCTATAGAGTGCAAGATCCCACCAGTTGCAATAAATTTCAACACAAGAATCTTGCGGCTCTTATTTCGACAAATCTATTCATAATCAACCTTATCATTCTTCTCAGTTTAAACCAACAACTTTAGATATTACTCGTATTAATTTTATTCTCTATTTTAAACTCGATTAAGTTACGTACTAGTCTACTACTCTTTTTTTAGGCAATAATTTTTTTATTTTTTTTTCTTTTTTTTTTTTTTTTTTTTTTTAAATTCACATGTGTATGACGAATGACAAAAAATCCGATTACCCGTCGCTCACAAGTCACATGTTCAGTTTAAAATTGCGAATAGTTTAATAAAAGCAAGACTATTATACTGTGTAGTGTGCACCAGTAAAATTTCATATTAACTTCAAAACTATTTTAATTGGTTGAAATTTGTGAATTTCGCGTTTAATATGGGACNAGCCAAACCAGTCAAATTTAGGCTAGTCCTTAACTCCTTAATATAGGACTTTTCTAGTAAGTTAGGAACTTGGTAGGAGGATTAGTAAATGTTTTTGATAAATAATAAACGCCTTGATTACAATCCTAATAATCCCTATGAAAACAGCACATATTACACAATAGGTTGTGTTTAAGAGCATAGATAACAGCATCTCAGTAAAAAATCTGAACAAGAAGAGGTAAAAACTTACCACATCAGGCCAAGTATTGATGGCACATGCTTCAACAGTATTAAGCAAACATTCATTTTCACCATGCTGATACAAACACAAATATGAATAAACATATTATAAAAAGGTTCCAAAATAAAACAAAAAAAACCACTTAGATTCAACTAAGAAAACAACCTGGCAAGTAATATTTCCATTGGAGTTGACTTTAGCATTCCCATAAGGATAGAGTTTCACGTCAGCAATTGCGTCGATTCCTTCGGTAAACACATCGATAAGATAATTCACTATGAAATTCTCACAGTATGGACAAAGTGATTCATAGTAAACTGATACTTGAACTTTCTCAACTTCTGTCACAGGAACTATCTGGTCCACTGGAATGATGTCTACAAGACCAGATGATGAACATGTGTTGAGTGTAAATAAACAGATGATCAAGATGAGCAAAACTTGAGGTTTCATGGTTGGAAATATTGTTGAGTTTGGTTTGTCGATGACTTATAACATAGTTATGTGAGTGGTAGACTGGTAGTTAACTAGTTATAGAAAGGAGGATATTCTGATATTTTGGGTGTCTTAAAATATGTACAACTTTAGTCCTTTATTTAGTATGTTTGGTAGTTTAGTACTTTGATTGATAGTTCTTTTCAGCAACATTATATTCCAAGGGAGTGCGATGCCGCGGGGAGTGCATGGTTAAAACCGTTCAGGCAAACCAAATCGTGACCTGCAAGTGTTACGTACAGTGTGGTTCTTGGTACGTAATTAGCAGAAGAATTAGTTCTTGGCCATATAGGGGTCTTGTACTAATTAGGTTCCAGTTCTTGTCCGATTCAAAACCAGAAATCATTTTTTTAATACAAAACCTTAAGAGACAAAATTTATGTTGAAATGACTAGCTAGCTCAAGATTCAAGATAATAAGTCTAGATTCAAATCGAACATCCGACTCTCGGTTACACTTTGCTATGTTTCGCGTAGCTTTGGGATGTTCCTTTCCCCTAAATATGCCAAAATATATCTAACTTAACTAATTAATTTTTGTTGATTAAAAATCACAATAACCATTTTATGACATGAATATCTATGCAACCTTTAAGTGAAGGTGGGTTAAATCTTATAGTTTAGTCAATCAAAAAGTCGAAAGGCCATGGTTACCAAATAATAATGTTATAGGACTTATAAAATGTGGGAGTTTGTGACACAGATGCATTTTCTCAAAAGTATAGGGGGCAATCATGCTCATTTCAATCTTTCGCTATAGAGTGCAAGATCCCACCAGCTGCAATAAATTTCAACACAAGAATCTTGCGGCTCTTATTTCGACAAATCTATTCATAATCAGCCTTATCATTTTTCTCAGTTTAAACCAACAACCAACAACTTTAGATATTATTAATTTGTTTTTCATTTATTTTGTTTCTAGTTTAAATTCGATTAAGTTACGTAATGCTCTTTGTTTAGGCAATATATATATTTTTAATCATTTATTTATTATTTTTTATCTAAAATTTCACATGCATTGATGCATATAACGAATGACAAAAATTCCGATTAGCAATTACTCCGTCGCTCACAAGTCACATGTTCACTTTGAGATTGCAAAGAGTTTAATAAAAGTGTGACTATTATATTGTGCAGTGTGCACCAATAAAATTTCATACTAACTTTTGAGAAGTATTTTAAACGGTTGAAATTTATGAATTTCGCATTTATTATGGGGACAGTCAAAAATAGAAACGTGGACGTATAATCGAGACTGAGCGTACAATTGAACTATATACGGGGTAAGTTGCATAATTTCTTATATCAAAATCAAATGAAATACGTATCATAAGAGCATTATGTATCGTGGAGCCGTTAGGCTCGTGCCGTTCTCTAAAACTGGTGTCACGTCAGCAAAATACAGAACGGCACCAGAAAACCTTTGGTATCACATTTTGTGCCGTTACCGTTGTCACCAGAGAAAATGTGGTACTGTTCTCCATTATTTTTTATTTTTTACATAAAACATACATAATATTAACTAAATTAAACTTCATTAAATTAAAAAAAAAATGGATAAAAACGAAAACATAGTACATAAACATAGAAATAAAAACCTAGTACTCGTCGGTTGGATACTTTGCCCGGATTCGTGCTTTTGGGCTTTCACGATCGCCGCGTCGATCGGATCCATCTTGCTTGTATCCATTTGTAGCACTCGCGTCTCCTCGGCAATCTTTTGAGATTCATATATGGGTTTGTTGGGAAGGTAGGAAAGTAAGGCGATTGATTGTATGGATTCAAAGACGAGCCCGGATTGTTGGCCGGATTTGAAGACGAGCCCGTCATTTGGTTCGATGGGTCGTTGAGCATGTTGTTAATACATGGTGAGTTGAGATTCATTTTGGTTGGAAAAAAATTGAGAAAAGTAGATTGTAATATGTTATGAAATATATTGGACTTTGTTAGTGTATTTATAGGTAATTTTGTGGGTTAAAAAGTTCTTTTTTTTTTTTTTTTTTTTTTTTTTTTTTTTTTTTTTTTTTTTTCAAAATCACTTCCAGACGCTCCCTTTCTTCTCCAATTCAATTCTAACGTTCGAATTTGCCCTGAAAAGAAAATTAAATAAATTAAATTTCGAATGGCGTGGGTTGGCAAATACGGCGCGAGCTTCCTTGGCGCCAGGTTCGTAGTGGTGCGTCGTTCATCATTTTGGGCTGGTGGGTTTGGCGTCATGAATGGCACCACGATACCCCAGGCTCTAAATGGTTTATGTGGATGGATCATTTTCTTAATATAGGTTCATGTTCATGAGTTTTGAACTTTTCTACTTGTTTGATGAAATTTTGTAGCGAATGTGTTCAAAGTTAGTAAGTTATCATCTGATTGACCATAGTAACATTTTTCCAACCATGAACACGCAAAATACCTCTAGTATATAATAAATGAAGAGAAGTAAAAATCACAGACTACCCATAACGCGATGGAAGATGTATGTTTCTTATCGTACCATTCCAAGCCATAAAGGTTGTTGATCTAAGCTGCGGCCCTCTATGTGCGCTTTGATTACTGATAAAGTTCCACCACGATAAGGTTATTTTGGACGTCCAATGTGATCAAGTGTCTCCATGAAAAAAAATAATAATAATAACTTGCCTACTAGTTACATATAAATGAGCAAATTTGCGTTCTTTATGCATATTTTACAAACACATCAAGAATCTGAGGATAAGACAAGCAAGAGCTTAAGTACGATCAATTACAAAAAAATCTCTAATGAGACATACCGTTCAAGATAAAAAGCCTTTGCTTTTTAGACTCTCAACACTGTCCTTAATAATCTGCTCCATAGGAAGGAACTCAAGACCCACGTCCATGAGCTTCTTGGATGCATTCTTGAATCTCAATAATCCCGGTTGGGTGTCTTTTGGAAACCTATACAAAAGAGGTAATGATTTGTAATCCGTCATGCAGCAAATTTGTATAAGTTGTATTTCTCATTACTATTCAGGTACTGGCATTATACAGGTACTGCAGTTGTATAAGTCAAGTTTTTGGTATCTGATTAAACAAGAAGTTGCAGATGCAGAATTGTTTCTAATAGACCGAATAACCAGCAACTCGTAATAGTAGAACATGCAAGCTGGGAAGCAATCTACAATACCTGGGGATGTTATACTCGGGGTATAATTCTGCAAACTTGGCTGCAAAATCACCATAATGGGTGATGGCTTCAACGCAGATGTGTCTACCGGTCGCTGTTGTGTTTTCATACACCAATATATGAGCTAAGGCTACATCTTTAACATGAACAGAACCTATGTAGTAATTCTCATATGTGTCCGTACATCCTGCTTCAATTAAGAATGAATTAGCATTATAGGTAAAGAAACAGAAGAACCCTTTGTAGAAATTCAATCCATGTCCTTGCTTCAGTTAGAAATAGATAAAAAGTCACTCAGAAGTGAAAAAGGAAAACCATAGCTGATAGGTTAAATCTATCAAAATGTAAACTTCGTCGACAAAAGTGTTTGTGATCAACTCGACCCAATTCATTTGGACCTGTGCAACAGTACAAGTAATAACTGGTTTGACCCGATCCTGTGTCAGTCAGTTACCTAATTTGCCACCTCTAATATCAATGATCTCACAATCTATAGTTCAAATCTATTACCTTGGATAAGACGAAGAACCATTCGCATGCTTCCATTGAGTGTTGGCGGAAGAATAGGGCCCATAACTAATCCAGGGTGCACCGCAACTATGTCCAAACCTTTCTCTTTAGCAAAATCCCAAGCGGCTTTCTCAGCTAGTGTTTTGGAGAGCGGATACCACAACTGACATCACAAAGAGCAAACTAAAATTCTCCTAATGTACACAAATTTTAAGAGACTGATACATACCAAACTGAGACTTATTGTTCGAAAGATGCATAAAAAACATAAGCTGAACAAAATCACTTGTAAGACAAGTTTCATGTGATATGCCAAAAAGGATATGCACATAAAATGGGTCAATTTGGTGTTTTTTTTTTTTTTTTTTTTTTTTTTTTTTTTTTTTTTTTATTTTTTTGGGTTTAGCACATAAAAACTAAAAAACTTTAGGATATTGTCCCTGTTTACCCAAAAGGAAAATAGAAATCAGTTGTCCTTGAGTGTTTGCAACTTTATAAACTCATTTATTCAAACAAACTGGATCATTTATTTAGTATAATAGTGGTAATTAGTACATTTAGTTGCTTATTGACTCAAAACAGGTTGAACCGTCAGCCCAACCAACTTTAGAAAACCTGTTGCCAGCCCTTCCAATTTGCCACCAATGCAACTTGGAGAGTTACAGACACTTTGACAGCGCAAACAGTATTTTCATTCTCAACTTTTGCTCCACATCTGATCTTAAGGGCTTTCACAATCGACTAAAACTAATATGATCAACAAAGTATTTATCTTGAAATAAGTGCAAAAGATAGAGCTTCAGACCTCATTTTGCTTGCAATACTCAACATCAGTCCAGCAATCCTCACTCTTCGGGATATCAGACGGCCATGTAGGACTAGGCGCAATTGCTGAAACAGATGAAGTAATAACCACACGCTTAACTCCCAACTTCTTTGCTGCTGTGAGTACGTTAATTGTTCCCTTGATTGCGGGTGCCAACAGCTCTTTCTATCAATCATAAATCATGCCACACTTAGTGTCAACTTGCTCATAATTCAAAATGAAATATTCAGAACAATGTAGTATGAAATTTTGGGTTGGTGCCATTGTAAGTAAAGCACTTCTATTGACTGCAATCGATGTAAGAAACTTTCATTTTGTTACCATTTGATGTAGTTAACTTACTATCAAGGGTATTGGATGTTATCGATTAGATATGACATACTTTTGTTTTAACTCTTTGATGTAACATAACTTTGCTCTCTCACAATGGTAAGAAAATAAACAGAAAATCACCTCAGGATCGTGAACTTCATCAACGGTGCAAGGTGAAGCCACGTGAAACACACCAGAAACACCACTAACTGCAGCAGCAATCGAGTCGTAATCGAGTAAATCCATTTGAAACAGACGCAGGCGTGTTTCTGCACCTTCTAAAGCTTCCAGATGCTTCGTCTCATTCTCATCCTCTATAATTACGCACACACACGCACACATTATATATAAGTAAACAGTTTGCATTACATATAAGAAAAAAAAATGACACATTATTTAAACAGCATAGAGCAACGTAACTGAGATCTTTGACTGTGGCATTGACGGTGTAACCTCGATCAAGAAGCAGGCTGACGAGCCATGAGCCGATATAGCCACTTCCACCGGTTACGCAGACAACCTTCACCGTTGACTCAGTCATATATTCTGTTGTCTTGGATGTTTTTTTAGAGTTTCTTCTATGTTATATCACTATAAGGTTAGCTGCTGCAATAAAGTAACTTAGTAGTCCAACTTATATTTCTATGTTTTTATTGAAAATTTCATGTTATTTTCTAGTATTAAGCAGTTATGTAAATTTAGGTAGTTAATTACTGCAGGCCTTGCACTTATATATATATGTAGAAACACACAACTAGACTCACACAAAACTTTATTAAATCTCAGTTTAACAAAAGTAATCAGTTAACCATAAACAACCACAAGAACACCACAGCTAATCTGGTGTGTTCCTAATATCTAAATTGATATTAGTTCTATTACAACCAAATCGAAATACTGAAAGTACAAGATGATCAGTTAAGGTTTTGTGTGTGTGAAAGAATAAGAGTTGTAAACTTGAGAGAAAATTTTGATTGGAGATGAATGAGTCAATTAGTCAAATGCCAAAATAAGGCATTACAGCAACCAAGTCTTGACATATTGCAACATTTAGTCCTTGTAGATATTGCAAAGAGGTCTTTCGAGTTTCTCCAATATCTTTTCAACTCAAGTCTTTTCACTTTTGTACAAAACCAGCAAGGACTACAAAGCAAGTTCAAAAGATACCAGCATTAATCTGTAAAGTTAGTAACTAGAAAGCTGATTAGGTCCTTTTTAACACCCCCCTTCATCTGATTTCTGATATACATCTAATAAGCAAAGTTTCTTGACAAAATACTTATGTTGAACACTTGAACTGTATCCAACCCCTTAGTAACGATCTATGCAATCTGATTTGCAGAATCCACCTTCAAAGTTATAACTATATGATCAAGTGTTCGCGTAAATCAATTTCAAGGTGCTTAGCACTTTTGTTTTACTCAAAACGGATTTTGACACTTTCGACATAAAGAAACAAGTTCTGTTCCTTTAAAACAGATCTTTGTTGCATAATTGGTTCCTTCCCATAGAATGTTATTTGGTTCAGTTGGTTGATTTGGGACTGCCAATGCAAAATACAAATCACAGACAAAGTGGCACTCTCTTCGCATATGTTACATACACATCATAGAAATACGGAATGGTTATGGCTATGTTATAACCTACAAGTCTATAACTACCATCGTTTTACTAATAATATCCAATGAGACATGCCATTCAAGATATAAAGCCTTTGCTTTTCAAACTCTCAACACTGTCCTTAATGATCTGCTCCATAGGAATGAACTCGAGACCCAAGTCCATGAGCTTCTTGGAGGCAGTCTTGTATCTCAACAACCCTGGTTGGGTATCTTTCGGCAACCTACAGAAAAGAAATGATGATTGTAATCCCGACAGATTTACACCTCAAGTTTCGTATTTACTACTAAATTCCGTTGTAGACAATATTTACTAGGATAATTATACATTCTGGAGAATAGTTTATGGTCTCATTATACAATTATGCAAAAGATAGGTCTACTATGATCCAGTGATAATGTTATGGACATGAAAAGGAGCTACTTTTCACTTTTTCTTATCTACTTCTTGCAGTGTATTCTATATGTGGTTCTCATAAATCAAGGTTCGCATATCTTGAAAAAATATGTTTAAGATGCGGATTTAGTTCTCCTAGAGTGACAAATCAGTAACTCGTACAGTATTAGTTAAATATTCAACTGGGAAACAATCTACAATACCTGGGGATGTTATACCCGGGGTACAGTTCTGCAACCTTGGCTGCAAAATCACCATAATGGGTAATGGCTCCAACACAGAGGTGTCTTCCGGTTGCTGATGTGTTTTCGTACACCAATATATGAGCTAAGGCCACGTCTTTAACATGAACAGAACACATGAAGTTATTTTCATATGTATCGGTACATCCTGGTCCATTTCAGAAGCAATTACCATTGGATGTAAATAAACTAAACAAAGTTATCACCTGCTGTAATTCGACCCATATATGTATTTTCATTGGACTACTAGAGGTGGCAATTTCGGCTCACCTGACTTATAAATGGGTCAATTTGTTTATGTTTTATCTCTAGCAAGCCAAACGGGTTAAATTGAAAATGGTAGCTTAAAAGGAACGAGTCAAATGGATTAAACAAGTCAAAAGTAGCTCAAAATTTAACACATAGAACTATATACACCATTTTGTTCAAAAACATTATCGTGATTGAATGATATTATATTTCTAGTGGTGTTCAATAATGCTAATTATTTATAAAACCATTCTGTTCGATTCAGCTCAATCCAGTTATCTCTGTACAAACAATACACGTTTTGAGCCGGTCCCATGTCAGCCCATTAACAACCTGCCTCAGCCACCCATTTTGCAACCTCTATCACTGAGCCTATTACCTTGAATAAGACGAAGAATCATTAGCATGCTGGCATTAAGTGTTGGAGGAATTATTGGACCCATCACTGTTGTAGGGTTCACCACAACTATATCTAAACCTTTCTCTTTAGCGAAATCCCATGCTGCTTTCTCAGCTAGTGTTTTGGAGAGTGGATACCACAACTGACATCATAAAGAGCAAGCTAAAATTCTCCAAATGTACACAAATTTTAAGAGACTGATACATACCCAACTGACACTTATTGTTCGAAAGATGTATAAAAAACATAAACTGAACACAATCACCTGTAAGACAAGTTTCATGTGATATGCCAAAAATAGTAAAGGATATGCACATAAAAATGGGTCAATTTGGGTTATACTTTTTTTCTACTGGGTCTAGCACATAAAAACTAAAAAACTTTAGGATATTGTCCCTTTATACCCAAAAGGAAAAAGAAAAAAAGCTGTCCTTGAGTGTTTCCAACTTTATAAACTCATTTATTCAAACAAACTGGATCATTTATTTAGTATAATAGTGGTAATTAGTACATTAGTTTGACTCAAAACAGGTTGAACTGTCAGCCCAACCCACTTTAGAAAACCTGTTGCCAGCTCTTTCGATTTGCCACCAATGCAACTATGTCCAATCATACTTGCATATATACTTAGTAAAGACGCAAGACAGTATTTTCATTCCAACTTTTGCTCCACATCTGATCTTAAGGGCTTTCACAATCGACTAAAACTAATATGATCAACAGAGTATTTATCATGAAAATAAGAGCAAAAAGATAGAGCTTCAGACCTCATTTTGCTTGCAATACTCAACATCAGTCCAGCAATCCTCACTCTTCGGGATATTAGACGGCCATGTAGGACTAGGCGCAATTGCTGAAGCAGATGAAGTAATAACCACACGCTTAACTCCCAACTTCTTTGCTGCTGTGAGTACGTTAATTGTTCCCTTGAGTGCAGGTGACAATAGATCTTTCTATCAATCATAAATCATGCGACACTTAATATAATATTGCTTATAATTCAAAATGAACTATTCAGAACAATGTAGTATGAAATTTTTGGTTAAGCACTTCTATTGACAGCATTTGATGTAACAAACTTTATTTTGTTACCATTTGATGTAACTTACTATCAAGGGTAATGTATGTTATCGATTTGATATGACATACTTTTGCTGTAACTGTTTGATGTAACATAACTTTGTTCTCTTACAATGGTAAGAAAATAAACAGCAAATCACCTCAGGATCGTGAACTTTATCAACAGTGCAAGGTGAAGCGACGTGAAACACACCAGAAACACCACTAACTGCAGCAACAATCGATCCGTAATCGAGTAAATCCATTTGAAACAGACGCAGGCGTGTTTCTGCACCTTCTAAAGCTTCTAGATGCTTCGTCTCATTCTCATCTTCTATAATCACCCACGCACGCACATACATTATATATAAGTTAACAGTTTGCATTACATATAAGAAAGAAAAAAATAATAGTAAAAAAAATGACACATTATTTAAACAGCATAGATCAACGTAACTGAGATCTTTGACTGTGGCATTGACAGTGTAACCTCGATCAAGAAGCAGGCTGATGAGCCATGAGCCGATATAGCCACTTCCACCGGTTACGCACACAACCTTCACCGTTGACTGAGTCATATATTCTGTTGTCTTGGATGTTTTCTACAGTTTCTTCAACCACCCATTTCTTAGAATACTTTCTATACTTTACACGTGAATAACACAATTAAGTTTTGTCATTTGGATAGGATACCTTGTCCAGATGCATGTGTTTCTCAAACTGTCATTGTCATAAAAATTTATGGCTATATAAAAATATAATACACGTGAATAACACCATTAATTTTAATAATGTATGATAATCTTTTCTACAGNCAATAGATCTTTCTATCAATCATAAATCATGCGACACTTAATATAATATTGCTTATAATTCAAAATGAACTATTCAGAACAATGTAGTATGAAATTTTTGGTTAAGCACTTCTATTGACAGCATTTGATGTAACAAACTTTATTTTGTTACCATTTGATGTAACTTACTATCAAGGGTAATGTATGTTAACGATTTGATATGACATACTTTTGCTGTAACTGTTTGATGTAACATAACTTTGTTCTCTTACAATGGTAAGAAAATAAACAGCAAATCACCTCAGGATCGTGAACTTTATCAACAGTGCAAGGTGAAGCCACGTGAAACACACCAGAAACACCACTAACTGCAGCAACAATCGATTCGTAATCGAGTAAATCCATTTGAAACAGACGCAGGCGTGTTTCTGCTCCTTCTAAAGCTTCTAGATGGTTCGTCTCATTCTCATCCTCTATAATTACCCACGCACGCACACACATTATATATAACTAAACAGTTTGCGTTACATATAAGAAAGAAAAAAATAATAGTAAAAAAAATGACACATTATTTAAACAGCATAGATCAACGTAACTGAGATCTTTGACTGTGGCATTGACAGTGTAACCTCGATCAAGAAGCAGGCTGATGAGCCATGAGCCGATATAGCCACTTCCACCGGTTACGCACACAACCTTCACCGTTGACTGAGTCATATATTCTGTTGTCTTGGATGTTTTCTAGAGTTTCTTCAACAACCCATTTCTTAGAATACTTTCTATACTTTACACGTGAATAACACCATTAATGATCTGCTCAAACTGTCATTGTCATAAAAATTTATGGCTATATAAAATACAATACACGTGAATAACACCATTAATTTTAATAATGTATGATAATCTTTTCTACAGAACATCCAACTGTAACAAAACTAGAAAATTTTATAGAAAAAAGTCCTTGTAATTTACTGGAAACGGATTTTGACACTATAAAGAAACAAGTTCCGCTCCTTTAAAACAGATCTTTGTTGCATAATTGGTTCCTTCCCATAGAATTTTTTATTTGGTTCGGTTGGTTGATTTGGGACTACCAATGAAAATACAAATCACGGAGACAGTGGCATTCTCTTCACATATGTTACATACACATCATAGAAATACGGAATGGTTATAACCTCAAGTCTATAACTACCATCGTTTTACTAATAATCTCTAATGAGACATGCCATTCAAGATATAAAGCCTTTGCTTTTCAAACTCTCAACACTGTCCTTAATGATCTGCTCCATAGGAATGAACTCGAGACCCAAGTCCATGAGCTTTTTGGAAGCAGTCTTGTATCTCAACAATCCTGGTTGGGTATCTTTCGGCAACCTACAGAAAAGAAATTATGATTGTAATCCCGACAGATTTACACCTCAAGTCTCATATTTCCTGTTAAATTCCGTTGTAGACCGATGGATAGGCAATAGTTACTAGGAGGATTAAACGGAGCAGTGATATGTTATGGACATTAAACGGAGCTACTTTTCGATTTTTCTTATCTACTTCTTGCAGTGTATTCTATATGTGGTTCAGGTTCTCATAAATCAAGGTTCGCGTATCTTGAAAAAATATGTTTAAGATGCAGATTTAGTTCCTAGAGTGACAAATCAGTAACTAGTATAGTATTAGTTAAAATATGCGATTGGGAAACAATCTACAATACCTGGGGATGTTATACCCGGGGTACAGTTCTGCAACCTTGGCTGCAAAATCACCATAATGGGTAATGGCTTCAACACAGAGGTGTCTTCCGGTTGCTGATGTGTTTTCATACACCAATATATGAGCTAAGGCCACGTCTTTAACATGAACAGAACCCATGAAGTAATTTTCATATGTATCCGTACATCCTGGTCCATGTCAGAAGCAATTACCATTGGATGTAAATAAACTTCACCTGCTGTAATTCTAACCCATATATGTATTTTCATTGGACTACTAGAGGTGGCAATTTCGGTTCACCTGACTTATAAAAGGGTTAATTAGTTTATGTTTTATCTCTAGCAAGCCAACGGGTTAAAGTGAAAATGGTAGCATAAAACGAACGGGTCAAATGGATCAAACAAGTCAAAAGTCGCTCAAAATGTAACGCATAGAACTATCTACACCATTTTGTTCAAACATATTATCGTGATTGAATGATATAATATTTCTAGTCGTGTTCAATAATGCTAATTATTTATATAACCATTCTGTTCAATTCAGCTCAATCCAGTTAGATCTGTACAAACAATACATGTGTTTTGACCCGGTCCCATGTCAGCCCATTTACAACCTGCCCAAGCCACCCATTTTGCAACCTGTATCACTGAGCCTATTGTTACCTTGAATAAGACGAAGAATCATTAGCATGCTCGCATTAAGTGTTGGAGGAATTATTGGACCCATCACTGTTCCAGGGTTCACCACAACTATATCTAAGCCTTTCTCTTTAGCGAAATCCCATGCTGCTTTCTCAGCTAGTGTTTTGGAGAGTGGATACCACACCTGACATAAGAAAAAGCTTAGTCAAGTTCTATAATGTACATAAAATATAAAAGATGGCTATATATTCCATTCAGACAGAAAATCAGAAATATGCATAGAAGAGAGACAAAATGCTTAATCAGCTTTTTTTTATCCACAACTGAGTAATCCACTGAAGTTAGCGAAACACATGATCATGCAGCGTTTCATTAAAATAGATGCCCTGTTGTTAGCAAAACATAGTGGGCCAATAGACTCAATATATATGCATTGTTATTTTATTTCCAATGGGTCTAAATGTCTAACACATACAACTAAAAATGCTGTATCAAAAAGATGCAGGTCAAACGTAGCCTAATTTGTCCTCAAGTGTATACAACCTTCTAAACTTCTTTACTCAAAGAGTTGGATCATCATTTATTACTAATAGTTCACAAAAGGTTGGTTCGACGAGAAACCCCTAACCCGGGTTCCATTTTGGACTCGATGCGACCCTTTCCCAAGGACCGGGCCTCAGGGAATGTTCACTGTTTCTTGTGAACCAGGGAGAACCCAGGAACTATTCCACAAAATCCCTCCCTTTTCCGGCCCTACAAGGATGTTTGCGCCGAGGGATAGGCGTGCAAAGGCTGGCCCAGAGTTGGTGCCTGTAGGGTTTGAACGTAGCCCAAATATTACTAATAGTTATTATATAGGTCTTTAGTATATGAGTTGCTTATTCGACTAAATAAAGTTTTGAGGATCAACCTAATCCCCTTAAACAACCTGTTGCCCAACCCTTCTGTTTTGCCACCCAAACACCTAAATCCAAACAAAATATGTTGCCAGGCATTATTGCAAACAGTTTGAAATCTCTAAGAACGCCACAAAAGCTAGATAATCTTAGCAAGTTATGGAAGATAGTTAAATTCGATTGGAGTGTGGTTAAGTTTACAAATAATCTTTTTGTTACACAATATACTAGAGAAAAACATGATTATCAACAAAGTAATAAAAACCAAGTGCAAATGATCGACCCTCTGACCTCATTTTGCTTGCAATACTCAGCATCGGTCCAGCAATCCTCACTCTTGGGGACATCAGCAGGCCATGAAGGACTAGGTACAATGGCTGATACAGATGAAGTGACAACCACACGCTTCACTCCAAGCTCCTTTGCCGCTGTGAGTACATTGTTCGTCCCCCTAACAGCAGGTTCCAGTAACTCCTTCTGTCAATCATGAAACAAGCCACACTTAACAGCCATACCATACACAATATGTTAAACCAAATCGCATATCAACCATTACAATGTTCAATGTTAAACTAAATTCCATTTTAACCGTTTCCTTTTTCTATTTGTTCATGCCCTCATTTTTTTTCTTTTCTTAATTTCAACTTTATCTTAACTAATAGCGAAAATCGCATGAAAATGTACCAAATTTTGATATTTTTGTCATTGTACGTAACAAACTTTTGTTTCTACCATTTTAATTTTAATGTAGCGAACTTTTCATTTGTTACTAGTATTTGAATAAATTAACCAACTTAGGTAAATGTATGTTTTTTCTTTACAACTTTGATGCCACAATTCTATCGTTTTCACCTTTTGATTTAGCATCCATCCTCAAAAGATAACATAACTTTTGCTACATACAAATGCGAAAATCCATTACATTTTCGCGCAATTTCCCTTAATTTAAGCACAACCACATACAATTTTAATATCATTAGATCCTAACAAATAAATACAGTAACAGTAGTAATTAAACTACCTCAGGATCATAGACTTTATCAACAATACAAGGCGAAGCCAAATGAAACACACCAGACACGCCATTAACCGCCTTCACAATGGAGTCATAGTCAAGCAAGTCAATCTCAAACAAATGTAGCCTCGTTTCCGCACCTTCTAAACTTTCTAAATGCTTAGTTTCCTTCTCATCCTCTACATTTCCACAAACACATATATTTATATAAATCACTAAACATTAAAACTAACTCAAAATTGAAACATAATAGTCCCTCCATCCCAATATAATTGTCTTCAAACAAACATAATCATTACTGCTTTTAGTTTTGCCCTTTAACTAATTAATTAATGTTTTCTATACATTTTGGAATGATTCAAGTAAGGCTAATATAGCAAAACAGGATTCAACTTCTCTATCTATTTTAGTATGAAACAATTAAATTGGGACAACTCAAAGGGGGTGTTTGTTTAAGCTTATTTGATTTCGGCTTATATTTCAAAAGCCCTAATTTAATGGCTTATATAAGTGTATTATCATATAGGACTATAGGTCTCAAAATAAGCTAGAAAATGGGGGCTAATGAAATATAAGCTGAAGTCAAATAAGCTCGTAAGCACACAAATAAGCTTAAACAAACACCATCAAAATAATAAAATGATTTAAAAATAAATAAATAAATAAAGAAGAAGGTGGTAACTGAGATTTTTGACAGTGGCATTAACGGTGTAACCGCGACTGAGAAGGAGTTTGATGAGGTGTGATCCGATGTAACCGCTTCCGCCTGTTACGCAAACCAACTTTGCTGTTTGTTCTGTCATTGTTTTTTTTCTGTTATCTTTTGATGTTTCGGAGGTTATTTAGTTCAGTGCTTTGTGAGTTTGTGACTGTGTGTTGGTCACTTGTTTTGATAAGCTGGTGAAATAGGGATGTACACGTGTACACTTTTGCGAAACAATGTTTTTCAATTTTTTTTTTTTTTTTTTTTTTTTTTTTTTATGAGAAAACTTAACCTACCCGGTGGTAAACTACCCGGTAACTAAAAACATAATTAATGTTTGCTTGTAATATGTGACATGAAAGGAATAAAAACATAATTTTAATATTTTGTTCCTTCTCTCCCAATGACTGAATGTCACCTCATCCTGGTAAACTACCCGGTGGGTAGGTGTATCCATGCCCTTTTTATATTATGGGGTACCGCAAATTTCGTTCTTAAAAGTTTGTGATTTTTGCAGAGTGGTCGGTGAAATCAAGTTTGTATTTCAATATTTCATATGTTTTTAAATTCGCTTTTTTATTTATTTTTTAAATTTTTTTTCAAGCTAGCCGTTATAGTTTATGCCCATTATTTTTGCCCGTTAGTCATGGCCAAAAACTACAAAATGTCCCCCTCCTCTTTCTCTCCACTCAAAAACATCAAGCCCACAAACTCACACTTTGACTCACTTATTTTTCAATTTTAATTCAAAAACATAACAACCATAAATTCAAACCAAAACTATCCACATAATATTGGAAGTTCTTATCCTTTTAGCACTTTTCTACCGTCATCATAACTAGCTCAAAAAAAATAAAATAAATAAATAAAGGTTTTATCATCACTTGAACTATTTGATGAAAAAACTTTGAAGCCATCAATATCTTTCATTTATATAACTATTTTCTTCATCACTTTTAATAATATTGAATTAATGAGGCTGCCAACTACTACATAGACCACGATCAAGGTACCTGTTGCCCTTTTTTAGTCCACGATTAAAACAATGAAATGACTAGAAACTTAAGGTGGAAGGTGGGTGAGCTTTTTCCTAGTCATATCAACTCCATGTTCTATGTTAGCTTTTTCTTTCTCTTAAATATTTTCATTCAACATTGCACCACCTTCTCACTTTTCCATTAATTTTTTATATTTTTTATCATTTAAAAATATCTTCAAAACACAAAGAGAGATCTACACTTTGGCGAAATATTCCCGCCGGCACGCGCCGGGTGATCACTTCCGTATGTTTACAAATATATATTAATAATCACTATATATCTATATTAGTAC
>LBNU01038556.1:0-19548 GCA_014162995.1 Artemisia annua
ATGGAAGAGATGTAGGCTAACTAAACTAAATAACCACTAACCCTAGGCGTTTAATGCTCTACGCCAGGTTACACACACACCTTTAGTGATCTACATTGATGGACAGACATACACATTAAAAACTACGCCTATGTCTCTTTCATAGTAGAAGATATGTAGGGTTACAAAGACTACGATTGTAATGTAGGAAACAAATACTTTCCCTAAATCTTATCTTCCATCTTTTCTTTAACTTTTGTCACATTAATCCCTCATGGTTTCATTCTCTTGTTTTGTACATCAATCAATAATATATTCCAACAATCTTGCACCTATTGAGGTAAAAAAATACACGTTCTTACGATACTTTCCCTAGACGAAGAGAATATTAGATATAAAATCTCGACCATGAATGAACCAACTTGTCTTCCCCTTAAGCCATGCCACTGCCACTCTAGAACGATTTCTAAAATTTCTCTAAAATTTCTTCCCCTTTTTGTTATCAACAAATAGAGAACATATGCAAATAATGATCTTGACCACCACGAACTAATACCACACATCCAATTCATCCTTCCAATGTCTCAAATTACCCTCCATGAAGTTTTCCGCAACTATAAATGAACTTGAAACAATAGAAATCTAAACCATCAGTAGTAATACTAATCAACAGTAGTAAGAGTCAACAACTTCCCCTTGAGTGGTGCATGAACATCAAATGATTAAACACATCATTAGATACTTCCCCTGAAATCAATGTGTTAACCATCTTCATGATTCTTCAAATCTGTAAGCTCCTTGTAATGATCACTTGTGAAGAAAACCAAATATAACGAACTTGATAAAGAAGTAGAACAACCCAAACTTGTGTCTTATATCTTGTACTAACCACGTGACTCCAAAATCATACCAAGAACAAAAAAATATGAATAGACCGCAATCTCTTGACAAATCCTCAACTAGATGAGACACTGAGTACTATAACGTAACTCCTTAAAGTGATAGCCAATGTGTGCATAGAGCATCATAAGAAAAATCACACTCTTTGGCTAGATTTATCAAGTCTTTGTCACATCTTTAACGCACAAACAAGTTATCTTCAAAGTGTAACACCCACCTTGAGATATGATAAGAACACGCACCTGTGAAACTCAACTACAATATCAAATAAATGATATTCAACCTTCTTCATAATCAATTAAGCAATAAGAACGAGCCTTTTAATCTTTTAAGAACATAAACTTCTTCCTCTGTGTGTACCAAATAACCTTCTGTGTGTGTAATCCAAAACCAATCAAACTCATCTCGAATCAATCATATATACTTCCCCTTACTGCTCGTAAATCATGCATATATATTAAACCATAAAGCTCTTTACTTGTCTCCATAACTCATTTAAACACAGCAGTACTTTGCAATATAGCAACAGTACTTTTAAATAATGGAGCAGCAGTACCTTGAGATCAGCAGTACTTTGAGTGATACGAACAGTACTTTCAATCCGAGAGAGCAGTACTTTCAAATTAAAAATCTCGAGCAGTACTTCAAATAAAATCGATCCATGATCAAATTGAATCACGACACCATATATTTGCTATTAATCCATTCTCAGCGCTTATTGGTCAGTAGAAGCATGATATTGTTGACCATTAATAAATCTTGAATATAGTATATCAAAAGATATTGCGTAGTAAATCAGTACCCAATCTTCCGATTGCACCTAATATATCATTAACAAATCGCTATCCCATGTGCGTAGATACAATAATCGATCATATGTAGTACAAAGATTTATCAATGAATAAGTCTTCCACCAATTAATACCATATATCCAAATTGAGAGCACATGCGACTCACAACAATTAAAGAAGCACAGTACGAGGTTTCAAATTAATCCACACCGACCCCACTTGTTGATGATTAAACTATTATGATCCATTGACCCACAATCATGAAAATTTAAATTCGACCAATCAGATGTAGTACGAGGTTAAATATGAACAAGGAATACTGAATTGAGATCATACGACAAACAGTTTTTAATACGATTAATAATTTGTCGTGTTGTATATCATGTTGCCTCATATCATAAAAGTCCATACCTTTAAAAAAACGATTGAACATGACTAACCAGATCAGTCATAAAAACCTTTTATGAAACAGCTTCCTTCAACAACAAAACCTTGACAAATCTGTGCCAATCGTACCTCCTTCTTCAAAACCAATTCGTACCTTCATCAAAACAGATTCTTCGACAATAAAACCTTGTATAATCCCTAGATATCGAGAGCCCCAGGCTCTGATACCACATGTAGGAACCCAGCACTCCTTGATCGTTACGGGCTCCAGGCTGTTAAACCTTTAATTATCTAGGAACAATAACATTGACTAACATGCAGCGGAATAATAAATAAGAACATCAATGTTATCAACAAGGTTTTTCATTATCATCTCTAACATACAAACATTTACAACCCCAATTCTACTTGATCAAGGTAGAACGACCTTGAGGCTGACTAACCAACTAACTCTAACTAAACATTAATAAACCCTAGGCGTTTATCTTCTACGCCTAGGTTACACACACACACCTTTTAGTCGACTACATTATGGAAGACATACACATTAAAAACCTACGCCCTATGTCTCTTTATATAGAGAGATATTAGGGTTACAAAAGACTACGAATTGTATTAGGAAACAAATACTTTCCTAATCTTTATCTTCCATCTTTTTCTTTATCTTTTGTCACATTAAGTCCCTCATGTTTCATTCTTCTTGTTTTGTATCATCAAATCAATAAATATAATTCCCAACACTTGACATCCTTCGTTCACGTGTTTCACCACTCTAAGGTATGACATAATTTGATAACGAGGTTTACTGTTGTCTCCTTGGACAATGAGAGTTTTATCATGGAGTGGGATGTAAACAGCTTTCTTATCATAATGAATCCTAGCATGATGTGTGGATAGCCAATCAATACCAATGATAGCGTCAAAACTTCCATGTTGAACAGGCATAAGGTCAATGGGAAAATGTTTTTCTAGTAGAGTTAAGGTATAATCTTTCATAACGGTATTGGTGCCGATCAGATTTCCGTTAGCCATTTCGATTTCATAGGTGGTGTTTAGGAATTTCACAATGACTGAGTTATGCTAGGATTACCTCAAGTAATAATGTAACCAAGAATAGGTTATAGTCATAACAATTTAGTCAATGAAGAATTTAAGTCAAGATGTATCCAAACATCGTCACGATATGTACATGGGAATACGAATGTTTTGACCTGCATGAACCAATATATCACGAGACAATATAAATATCTCGACGCATATAAAGATAAGATTTTTCCGTGTATTTCATAAATCAATGTCAATGTATTACAACACTTATTAATACTTGTTTGATTGTTTACAAAACATCAATAACAACATTCTTTTTAATAAGACATTGATACGCTAGGTTGACAAGTCTCCGATCTATGGCTCTCCTGATCTACGCTCTAACCCTCGGATAATCCTGATCATCCCAAGCATTTCCACATCCCTGGATATCTCTCTGGCCTGAACCTCCTCAAGCTTAGCACTAAGGGTATGGATAGTGGCACTGGCTGCTGCTAGTTCCTGAGTCTGATGCTCTATCATCTGCTGAGTTATTTTGGCAATCTCTCTCATCTCCTGTGTCTCGTGACTCTGAACATCAAGCCTGTGGCCGAACTCAGTAATAGTATCCACAGCCTCCTCAATCTCTGTACTCATCAGCTGAAAAACCTGCTCCAAAGATACTCTATGTACCACTAGGTTTGTGACCTCCTCTTCAATGTTCCCGACTCGCTCGAGAGAAATCTCCTCTATGGCACTTACAATCTCATCAATACGATCCTCATGCCTAATCAACCTAGCAGCTAATAGTGGGATAGTGTGGTGGATGGGTTCTCCAGTGACCGGAAGGATCCTGGATGCAGCAACTGATGAACCTTCCCCAAGTTCCCTGTTAGTGAGGGTACCCTCTTGAGATCTCCAATATTTGAGGATCGGTAGTAGAAATGACCATTTGCGAGCATTGACTCGCTTACGAGCCTTACTGTGACGGTTTGTTCTTGCCTGAGAATAAGGATCTAAGGAGGAAGNTAATAGTGGGATAGTGTGGTGGATGGGTTCTCCAGTGACCGGAAGGATCCTGGATGCAGCAACTGATGAACCTTCCCCAAGTTCCCTGTTAGTGAGGGTACCCTCTTGAGATCTCCAATATTTGAGGATCGGTAGTAGAAATGACCATTTGCGAGCATTGACTCGCTTACGAGCCTTACTGTGACGGTTTGTTCTTGCCTGAGAATAAGGATCTAAGGAGGAAGGACGAATCTGGTAAGTCCTTTGTCGGTAAGGCAGAGGAGTGCTGCGGGTGGTTACAGGTGGAGATGCTAGTGGTGGACTAGTAAATGTCACTGGTACAGTAGTAGTCTACTGATAGAATACAGTAGGTAGTATCACTGGTTCTGCAGATGGAGCAATTTCCTTTTTCCATTCGGTATCATCATAGATTTCCCTTTCTTCAGCATATGAAAGAACTTTTCCAGCAGAGGCTGGTTCATAAGGCTGGAATGGAGGAGTTTTCCTACCACGTCTGATTGGACCAGATGATGCTTGAGGAGAAGCCTCAGAGTTAACTGCAGGTAAGGATAGCTGACTTTCCATATTTTTGTCCGTTGTAGGTGACACAAACATAGGAGTTGGAGCAAGAGTTGAGACAATAGGTGTAGACATGGTACTGTAATAATCCCGATTAGTAAACATAGTTATTAGCATAATCATAACAAGTAAGCATATATCAAGTTATAAAAATGAGAAGAAATATCTCTACCAGATGTTGGAATGTAGGCACGGAGGGCGTGAAGTGGTATTTTGTAAAAATGGTCCGTTTCTGAAAACATAGTTATAGTCCAGTATTTAAAAATACCTGGTTCTCTATAACTGTAGCTCTGAATACCAATCTGTAACACCCCCAAAATTTTCAATAGCAGCAGAAGACTTAGTAATGACAGCGAAAGCTTTTCGGGGTATTACCTAGAGGATCTTTCTTACAATTACAGAAAACGACACAAAGTGACGTTTTAAAGTTATATTTATTTCAAAATACCAAATATCCAAAGAACATGACATTTCATAAGTTAGAGAACAAGTTTTATTCTGAAAGTAATAAAACAGTTTATTAAAGTCCATGCTGTGTTTATGCCCACTCCGTGCCTTCAAGTTCCGTCTTGTTTAGTTACCTGAGATAAACATGCTAAATTCAACATAAAGTTGAGTGATATTCATAGGTTTAAGTTTATTAGTTTGAACCATAAGTTAAAGAATGTATTGCAATCATTTGCAATCAACAAGTTTAAAATCAATGTTCCTGTTATTGCCTTAAGCTCATGACACGCAACGATTAACAGCCAATCGTAATCTCAAGTTATGACGGTAAGTAGTAGGCCCCCAAGATAGGTATTTGCCAATAACCTAATATAAGAACAATAAAGTGCGCCTGGTGTTTTCTCTAACGACCAAACGAGGATTGTTAATCACTAATAGTACTATCCACACTTATTTACGTTCACCCTGCAAGTGATTAAGGTTCATGATCGAGGGACTTTTACCAATAGCAACTTAAGCAAATAACGTTAGCCTGACGGTATTATAATACCCGGTATAAAAGACTTGTGTTCGTGTTTTAAGCATGTATCTCCCCCACGGGAAAATAGTTAAAGAGTGGGCTATGAACTCACCTTAGTAGTACAGTAGATGTAGTAGTATCGTAATCTCAACGATGCTAGGCAACGGCTTCACACACAACCTAAAAGATATGCCAAATTTTAGTTGATAGTCTAAGTCCGGTTTTATCTCGAATATTAGTCATTTAGTCATGAACAAAACTCGTGTTTGTTTAAATGCCTTAAGTTCAAAAACAAAGTTATATATACATATAACTTGTGAGTACAATGATCGATGATCGATGTTTGATGGAAAATCATCACAAATAAGTCATAGCTTGCAGACGATAAGTTACGATGAAAGTTCAAAGGAAAATGAATAACGTAACGTCGTTATCGTTATAAGTTATTTATAGTTTGCGAATTATATAACGTATATATAAGTTAACTTATCAAGTTTTTACATCAAATACACTTACATTTATACATAAAACATTAATATTATTTTTATAAAATAATATTACGGAAAGATCCTTTAAGTTTCACCAAAATTACATTTTTAACCCTAACGGTCAAACTTTACACCGTTAGTCCAAAGTTAACGATTTTTACAATTCAAGTCCAAACAGTATCCACATTTACATTTAATAACTCCAAGTTTCAATATTTACTGTTTCTAACCCAGAAAATCAGAATTTACAGTTTTGACCATAAGTGTCCAAAGTTTACACTTTTAGTCCCTCATTTATAAAATTTTGCAATTTAGTCCAAATATCACCAAGCTCAAAACTTGTCATTTTTATTATTTCAATAACTCAGAATATTCAAAATAGCTTATTCTACTGCTTATTAGCTTAAAATCCACTTATTTTCACAAAAATGAGCTTAACGAGCTTATTTATAGGCCCATTAACGTTTTACGATCCATAGGGGTAGGGGGAACACTAGACCTACCTTAGTTCATATTTTTATGTTATAAAAACATTTCAAAAGAGTTTGTAAGATTAGCTTATTGAAATAAGCTAGAAACTGCTTATTGGACTATTTAGCCCAATTCGTTATTTATAAAGAGATTTCAAACAGTTTTTACTCGATCAAAATGACTCTCGAAAACAGCTTATAAAAGCTTGTAAGGTCAAGTTATTTATGTTTCCTGGTTGCTAGTTAGGTGGTTAATGAGGTCGAGTAATAAAATGGACTTGTCATGTGTCGAATTTTTAAATGGCGAGACCAAAGTAAACGTTCCAACTCATTTCATAGAAACAGTTTCATAGTCAAAAAAATATTCTAAGTCTCAAAATATTCGAAGTGTTTCTAACACAAATCGTATAGGTCCAATTCATAATAGAAAAGTGTGATTTTCATACTAATACGTTAATTATGGGTTCAAATCATTTATAGGGTCTCGTTAAGGACCTAGCGAACATGTGATACGTGGTATAAAATGTATGCGTCGTATTTATAAATTACGTGATATATTTAGTAAGTGTTGGTGCAAAAACCTTATGAACACTAGTCTAAAGATAGAAAGATGGTTCAAGGTTTTACCTCACCTCACAAGGGTGGCGTAAAACTTATGTATGGATCGAGTGAGAGTAAACAAGCTGTGTGGCTCGCTTCACGTTCTACCAATGGTTCAAGACGAGTAAACTTGGAGTCCTAGACTTTCCTTGAGGCTTCGTACGCTTGGGCAAAAGGTTCGTCCCAAATCAATCTTGTAATCTTTACGTAAAATAGAATATGGTACGTTTTTGAGTGTGTGATCAATCTGAGATTGCATGGTGGATTATATAAAGTTCTTAGGATGAAATGACAAATGAAATATGCCAAAGGAATGGTGTGTTGGCTCGGTCTCGATGGGTGGCACCATATACTCGACCAATCGAACAAAAACACAAAGAGAATGTGTAAGACTTGGTTCTGATAATTCCTGACAACTTCTGACAGTTGACAGTAGTGTATACTTGGTTTGGTAGGCATTGGGGAGCATAGGAGGTGCTTTGAAACCATGTGACACGTTTTACAAGTTTTTACTCAACGAGTTTTGGGGTTTATTTGAGACAGTTTTATGGCAGTGAACGTGTGAGATATGCATTGAGATTTATCATTCCTAATTCTTTGTAACGTGGTGAATTGATAGGTACAAAGATATGTAAGTGTTGTGTGTCGAGATCAATAAATAACGAGGGTGTTTTGGAGTGTGTCGCGACAGGCAAAACAAAGAAAACAAAATAATACTAAGGGTGCGTTTGTGGGTTGGCCTGGTGGGCTGCTGGTTGTGTTTCGGCCCAAACAACAAAAGAAAGGAAAATGAATTAAACACTAGTCCATTTGGTGCAGTTTTGGTCATACGTAGCCCAATGGGTCACGAGGGCCCACATAGCATGTTTCGAGAGTCGGGTTTCGGTCCAATAATATTCTTGATCAATCTCGGGAATTTTCGTAGACTCTAGAATTATATAAATAGTGTACGGTAAATAAACGAAACGTATATTTATAAAATATAAATGTTTAAAATATATTCGCGATATTAGACTATCATGGTTCGTGTGTAAGCATCGTTCCTAGGCAAATGGTCATTCACAAATGTCATAGTGATTCACGTAACATGTCATGTATAACAAAAAAAATTTTGCTACCCGTAAAAATGGTATTTAATAACGTACTACTCAATTATTCATTTTTAACTATTTACTAATCGTACGGGAAATTATGAGAGGCTACTGTTGGTGACCTGTCATACCCTTCTTCTAGGCCCATAGCTGACCAAGTGACTCCCAGTCCCCCTAATAAGACAGATGAACCTATAGTTGAGCCCTTAATTGAACCTAGAGTTGCCACTAAGGAACCTAATGTTGAACCTATGTTTAAATCTGTGTTTGAGCACCATGGTGAACCATCCACTTTCCAAAGACAGGAGTCTCCTAGTCCTTTTAGAGAGTCTTTTGTTGAGGAAACAGATACTGCTGATGGTCTCCATTTTTCTCATGATAGGTCCTATAAAGCTCCCAAGTCACCAGGTAATCCTGCTGATGGAGCTGAGGACCTTGTTACTCTCACAAATGTATATGCTTTGCTCAACAGGTATGTTCAAGAACTAGCTGATCTGAAAAAGGAGCTTGCAGATACAAAGGCAACACTTGGTGGTGAAATCCTTCAATTGACTGAGAGGGTTCAGGATTTGGAAGCTCAACTAGGGCAAAAGAGGAAAAGGAAACTTGTGATTGACTCAGAGGATGAGCAGGACTTGGACTTGGGTCCTCTACATGTATTGGCAAATGCATCCTTGGCTCAGCAAACTCCTTCTCCTACACCTAAAGCTGCTGACACTCTCAAGCCAAAGGGACCCATTTTGTTTCAAAGGAGAAAGACCAGAAAATATCTAAGCAAGGGTTCAGAAGTGTCAGCAAGTGATCAGACTTGGTTTACTATTGAGGCTGAAAGTTCAGAGTTGCCCATTGTTGAAACTGTTCAAGCTGATCTTGGTAATGAGGCACATAAGGATGGAGTTGCTACTGAACCTTTCCAGGTTCCTGCTGATCAACCATCAACTACTTCAATTGATGATACAGTGGTTCACATTGATTCTGCTGCTGGTTGAGAATCAATGGATGTTGATCCTACTGTTGGTGTTGCTTCTGATCTTGGCCATGCTTCTCAAGTTCAAGATACACCTGCTGTTGAACATTCAGAAGATGCTTCCACACTATTTGTTGCAGGAAGAACCTTTGTGGTTTCTTCTGATTCTTCTGATGCTGATGTTCAACCTTCTAGTGATCCTGCTGATGCCCATATACCTGTTGTTGGTAACTCTACTGGTGATGGTACTCCTTCAATTGTTGAAGAGATACATATTGCTTCAGCCATTCCTACTGATGGTGACACTTCTGCAGATCCTCACACCAAGGATTCTACTGATCAAGGTGTCAAGGTTTCTAGTGAAGATACTCTGACAGCTATTTCTGTTGGTCAACCTACTACAGAGGTTCCCACTGTTGAGGGTTCTACTCTCACTTCAATGGTTCCTCCTACTGCTACTCCTACCACTGTTCCTGCTGTTGAAATTTCCATTGATGTTTCTGCTAACAAGGATACAGTTCCTGTGTTTGAAGAAGATCTTGTCTCAGAACAAGAAAGGGCTGCACATGAGAGGCTTTTGAAGAAATATGAAGATGACAAGAGTAGTGCTGACTTGATTAACAAGCTACAAAGTCAGTTTGGTGCAGTTGCAGCAACTTCAACACCTAAAGTTACATCCACTTTGCCTTCTGAAAGACAAAGGGAACTTGATGCTGTTTCAAAGGACTGTACCAGTGAACACTGGGACAACCTTGTCCATCAAGCCACCAACACTCCATCTATAGCTCAGACAATCTTAGGAGATGCATTTGATGGGGACAACTTTGTGGCACAAATGGTTGCCCTAGGGAATCAGAAGAAGTGAGCTGAAGCTGAGAGGAAGGCTAAAGAGAAGAGAGACAGGCCTATGACAGAGGGACAAAAGAGAACACATATGAGGGAGTTTGTCAAGAATACAAGTGGAGCTGTCTATAACTCAGGCTGGAATAGGGCTCAAGTTTGGTCTTTCTCAGATGATCAGCTTATTTNATCAGAAGAAGTGAGCTGAAGCTGAGAGGAAGGCTAAAGAGAAGAGAGACAGGCCTATGACAGAGGGACAAAAGAGAACACATATGAGGGAGTTTGTCAAGAATACAAGTGGAGCTGTCTATAACTCAGGCTGGAATAGGGCTCAAGTTTGGTCTTTCTCAGATGATCAGCTTATTTTTTAATAAAACAGGATTCGTTCCAGGCTTCAGATGGATGGTATACTTCCAAGTTCTACACCTGCTTTAGAAGAACCACCTTCTAAAAGATTGAACACTAGTGTTGGTAATTCTGCTGAGGGACCCATTTCTACTGGTGTCAACATTCTTGCGGATAGTGGTTCTATTGCTGCTGACAATGTTGCAGTTTCCTCTGATCATGTTTCTGCTGCTCAGGATTCTGCTGTAGCTGCTTCTTCTGTTTCTACTGTTGATTCTTTTTCAAGATCTATTGAAAAGGGCAAGGCTCCCTTGGTGATGGAGTATCATGTTCCTAAATCAAGGACCAAGAGACAGATGGTAGAGGATATGCTTGGTGAGGAAGCTGCTAAGCAACTATATGCAGAATAACAAGCTGAAGTTGCAGCTCAGACTAAACAAGCAGAACTTGAAGCTGCTCTGGCTAAACAAGCAAGCATGGAGATGGATGCATCATTGGCACAACCTTCAACTACTGACATACCAACTACTATGGATCCTGTTGATGTTACATCATCTTCTCCCAAAGCTGCTGATGAGCCTGATGTCCCTGAAGATGAGCCTCCTTCTCCTCCTCACACTGCTATCTATACACCTGGTAGGAGGATGAAACGTATGGCTGCAAGGAGGGGATATTCTAGAAATATTGATTTTGAGGCTGAGGCTAGCTCATTTCTTGAGGAAGGGTCTGTTGAAGATTTTCTAGAGGGTTCTGTCAATGTGTTGGTTCACTGGGAGGTGACTGATAGGCAAGTCAATACTATACATAGGCTAGATAAGTCCTATAAGCACTTCACCTTTTTGCAAGAGATTCTGCATCTAGTGGACAGACAGGATCTGATAACCCTTTATGACATGGTGACTAAGTATTATTCCACTCATACTGCTGAAGGTGCAAGGTTATATTTGTTGGGTGATATTAAAGTGCTCTTTGATTCTCAGTCTTCCACTGGTGCTGGTTATGAAGTTTGGAAGAATAATCATAAGTGGAAGGTCTGTAGCTAGAAGTACTATCCTATTCCTTATTTCATGTGGTGGAGACTACAACTGGTCTTACTATCTCTATGTTCTTGGACAAGGATTATCCTTTGTCAGTGAGTCTTTTGGAGAAGATGCTTAGGCATAACTTGGAAGTTCCTCCTAATCCAGTTGGGAATGATAGGACTCATGCAGAGCAGCTGATTCGTTTGATCATGTCTAGGATAAGGGCACGCAGAGCTACTTGATCATGGTATTCAGTATTTTGTATATTTTTGTTTCTTTCTTTCCTTTATTTCTGTTCTTAGTTAAAAAAAAATTATTACTAACTTGGATTTGTATAGTTGTTACTCTTTGTTGTATGCAGGTTTCGGTGTTGGTTAATTACCACACAAATAGTTATCAACTCACCATGATGATGACTGTATTGCATCAAAGAGTTGGCTACTCTAAAGGGTACGGCTTTGGTAAAGACACAACAAATCCGTTGATAGCTGTAATAGTTTTCTAAAAACTATTGGGTACTCAACTCACCCATGCTTCACAGCTGAGAGTTGAAATGGTTTTTAATTCACCATGGATATTGTTGATCCCAATTGAGCAGTAGATCTTATATAGAAGCTGACTTAATAATATCCAACTTAAACAATACGCGGAATATACTGTTTAACTTAAGATGAACACAAGAACAATAGTTTCACACTTAAACACTTCAATATATTAAATACGAGCACTCTAAACAATGCTAGGGTTTACACCTTGAAGTGATTCTACTTTCTCACAAACACGTACATATTCTAACCCTAGGGATCTCCTTTTATAGACAAGGAACCCTAAACAGTTTACAATAGCTTCTTACACAAACAAAACATTTTCTAAACCTATAGAATATTTATACAATCTTTACTATAATTACAAGACTCGTTTCTATAATAAACTCTGAGCAGCAGAGTCTTGCAATCCTTCTAGCAGCACTTTCACACTAGCAGCAGATTCAGCATCGAGCAGCAGATTCAGTATACAGCAGCAGATTGACATTTTGATAGTTTC
The DNA here is from genome assembly GCA_014162995.1 of Artemisia annua. Classification (NCBI taxonomy): domain Eukaryota; kingdom Viridiplantae; phylum Streptophyta; class Magnoliopsida; order Asterales; family Asteraceae; genus Artemisia; species Artemisia annua. Next base: position 12,505 of record LBNU01038556.1, read on the forward strand.
TCAGAAGTAGAATCCTAAAACCCAACAATCCTCCCCTAAACTTGATATTTACCTCCTAAATCATCAAGTTTCTCTTAAGCACGAATAAACACAAAGAGGATCCTTTCAAACACTTACTTCTTAGAATTTAGAATCTGCTCATACTTCTGCACCAATTTACAAGCCATATCATCAGTCTTGAAATGATTCTGAAACATTAAGAATCCAGGCTTTACCATCTCAGTGATTATTTCTTTATTAGCATTCAAACCAGGATAATCTTTTTCTACCAGAAGAAACACAGTATCACCTCCAGCTGATACTTCATGAACTCCACAAGATTGATACAAATACCATCTGTTCACCCTTTTGTTTTTCATTTCAAACCATTCTCTATTAGTAACATGAGGTTCAAACATTATCTTTAAATTATGATAGATAATATTCTCATGATCATTTTCTGGCTGTTTATCCCCAAATCTTTCTTTGTACAATCTCCAAACATCACACACATCATCCCTATCCATGTAGTTGAGCATTTGAGAGAATCTGATAAACCCATAATACATATCATTTGTTCTCTTAAACTCCCAATACCCTTCACTTCCATCTCTGACTCAGAATGTATAAGAAATGTGTTATCACCAAGAATCACTATTCAGGAGGTCGGGGATGCTCGAAATAAAGGTTAAACATGGTAAAATTAGATTAAAGAATTGGGAAAGGTGTGTGTGTTTTTCTAGAGAGAGAAAGGGAAAACCACACACACCTCCTTATTACAATGAACATCCACCTCTCCTAGTTGCCACTAGGAGAGTATTTATACTACAAGTCACATAAATTATGTCCTAATGACAGAACAAGTCCTTGTGCTTTGCTACTATTGCAATTTCCACATTTAACATTATTTTCAAGGCTAACAAATATTTATACTAAAACATTCACCAATTGCATTAGATTGTTTTGGAAATCAAAAATCACTTGCCAACAAAAACCGTTACTACTGCAAACTGTTTTAACCATACGAAGCAAGTAAATATTCCAAACATTCATCAGTTAGATTAGATTACTACTGCAAACTGTTTAGCCATAACAAACAAGAATTACGAGATTGTTTTCACTTCTTCTTTAGAAGAGCACTTTCTTGGTTTTCGAAATACTCGCTGGCACGATTTGCAATATTCTTTGCTGACTTGTCCTGGAGCATTTTCTTTTCCTTCAGAGTTAAACGATGATAATCTTCAATCTCGCTCTCCACTACACGTATGTTCTCATTGTATTCGGACAACAGAATCTTTGTCATGTATTTCTTTCTCAAGTCTTCTATTTGTTTCTTTTGTTCTTTTCCTTCTGGTACAAACCCAGCATCAAATCCTTGTTTCCTAAATACATTTCCATGTGCCTCATGGCAAAAATTCCACAATCAACATAATTGTTGTTGGTTTGCCATGACATTTTCACATTAGCTACTTTGTAATCGTCCAGTGCTTTGAAATGTGGATACCCATTATCTTTCAAGTACTTTATAAAGAGATATCTTTGTAATAATAAATTAAAAACAATGAGCTTCAATTTATCTACATTGATGAACATACATTTAATATAAAAATAAAATTCTTACCAAATGAGCAAACTTTTTCCCATATCTATTTTTGATTGAGACTTTGACGTTCATGTTGTCTAAAATATGTATTTGACGTTCTTTCAAGTTGAAACAAACGATATAGAAGTGTTCGTCAGCGAGCATCATCGGGAAAAGCATCTGTTAAACATAGTGTTAAATTTTACAATTGCGTATAAGTTCATCTGTTTTTTATCTCATACAAAGTAGTAAAATAAAAGTGCTTACTAGGTCAATGTCTCTGATAGATTGATAAACAGAGATGAATAATAGATTCGCCATTTCCTCCTCAAACTTTGACTTGTTGGCTTTCGAGTTAAGATTCATTTTCTCCATTTCTGCTGACTGTGGTACATCAATATTGGTTAAATCGTATGTAAACAGATTTCAAATATTACAAAGTTCTTTTCATGTTCATCAAATTTTTTCAGGTTCATCAAATTTTACTTATAAAATTTTACATAAGAAACTGATAATTCTATTCAGGTTCATCAAATTGAACAAAGTTCTTTTCAGGTTCATCAAAATTTTTCAGGTTCATCAAATTTTACTTGTAAAATTTTACTTAACAAACTGATAATTCTGTTAACATAAAATAATTTGTAACTTACAATAATTGATGTATTGCAATATAGCTTCTTCAATGATCCTGTGCTCCTTTTCTGTTCAGCTTGGTTAAGTACATATGCCCACATATCAATCACTCCCGCACTGATTTCATTCCCTTCTTTGAAGCTCTCAAAGTGGATTCTTTGACCGTCAACAAAGAATGAATGAAATAACACATCACTGCAATTTCATTTTAAGATAATATTTAGAACAAAAAAATACTACTGATTAAGGAATATGATATTTAAATTGATGAACTTAATACATATTACTTACTCAAGATCTCCTCTTGCAGCGATTAATTCTTATGCATGTACAAACACTAATTTTTTCCACAAATTAAAAAAAAATAATAATAAAAAAATAAAAATAAAACATAAATTAACCCTAAAAATTAAATTAATCTAAATTACCAGTTTGACTCATCTTTTGCGAGCGTAAATCAATGACAGATGATCGGAAATTGAAACCCTAATTTTTTCCCCAAATTTTGATCGGTTTAGAGAGAGAAGATGAGTGCTAATTGACTGGAAATTGAAATGAATAGAGAGTGAGTGAGAAGATGGAGGGAATCAAGAGACGGTTTTTGGTGGTTGATTGACTGTTTTACCCTTTTTAATAGGGATGAGCGCTTTTTTTTCCCAATTAAATTTAGACCGTTAGATGGAAAGCAAAGGGGATCGGATGGCTACAATTACTTTTTAGGCTTTTTAGTTTGCATCCCCTTTCTAGGGGATCGCAACTCTTTCATTACGAGGTTTTAGTCGGGTGTTTGATTTCGACTTAATTGACGTAATATGAAAAAAACCAGTGTTCTAAAAGGCGCGCCAAGGCTCCGCCAAGGCGCGAGGCGTGGCCTCGGCGCCACGAAATGGACCAAGGCGTGAGGTCTAGGCGTCGTGTGAAAAGGCGTGGAATAAGGCGCGAAAAGGCGTGCAAAGGCGCGCCTTTTTGGTAAGGCGTGGCGCCATTTTTAGAAGCATTTAGGGGATTTATGGATTTGGGCTTGAATTTCAAGTATTTGGCTTATTTCTTTCTTGGGCCTCGTAATTTCAAAACTTAATTCCTACTTGGGCCTCGTATTTGGGTCTGACTATTTGGGATTTGGGCTATAGTATTTGAAATTGCTCTTATAAAATGATATAAAATTATAAATACATAAATTTATAAATATTTTGTTGCCGCCTTAAGCACGCCTTAAAAAACGCCAAGGCTTCGCAAAGGCGCGTAAGGCTTGAGGCGTGGCTGTGCCGCCACGCCACGCCTCACCCCGTTTAGAACATTGAAAAAAACAGAATTAATTAAGTCATATGAAAACTTTTTATTTGTGACTTAATAGAGAAAAATGGCTGAAAATATTAAGTAATAAAACTGATGTTGTCTGCATTAAGTAATCTGTTAATAACATGCCTTAATGAAAAAAATTAAACAAACAACAACTGTATTTATTAAGCTTAAATATCTTCTTTTAACTAAAAATTGCAGTTAGTATATTAAGAAAAAAACTTATAAATTATCATATTATAAATTACTCCGTATCATAGTTAAATATACTTTTTAATTCAATAAACTCAAAGTTTTATTTTATAATCACATTAAATAGCCCTGAATGCACTCATTAGATAAACCAAAAATTGCAGTTAATATATATCAACTAAACTTATAACTGACTGTAGTTAAATCAAATTTTAATTTAATAAACTTAAAGTTTCCTTTTATAATTATATTAAACCTTACCTTGAGGTAGTGGCGGACCTAACCGAGAAACCAAGGTGGTTCCCTTTTAATTTAGTCTAGACACTAAGGTCAACTGGGCAACAATCAATATATTATAGTGGTTAGGTCGGGTCGCGTCTAATTTAACAAAGTTACATTAATATGAAAATCAACGAAAACATTTTAAAGGACGTAAAATAGTTAAAGTGATACAGTAATAGTTGAGTTTTGGTGGCCATTATTATTTGAAAACGTTTCATATATGCTTCATCAATCGTTGTAGAGTTAGTACTAACTAACATTGTTTCGTTAGTTTGATTTCATATTGAGGTTAAGAGCACAAGGAGTAGTAACATGTTATAACACCAAATTACCCGCCACGTCAGCACCACATCATTTCAACACCAAATAACATAACACCGAAAAACACCAGGTAATCATAACACCAAATAACACCACTTTTTGGGACCCGCTTTAAAAAAAACAAACAAATACACTAATTTGGCATAACTTAGCCATAACATGGGATGGGGTATCATAACTTGGAGCCAAGTTATGTTATAACTTGAGTTTCTATATCAACGTAAATGGAAACGGTGATGGAATTTTGATGTACATGGTATCATAACTTGAGTTGCTATATCAACTTGAGTTGCCACATAGACCATAACGCCAGTTTTGCGTTATCATTCCTTGCAGTCTAAGAGGTATACATGAGTGCATCAAATAACTTGTACTTAACTTTGGTTTCTTCTTTTTTCAGAGGTGTTAGAGTTTTTTTTTAACATAATAAAATAATCAAATATTTACTTACTCATAAAAAAGGAGGGATATGCTAAAAAGTTTAATCTAAACCAAAATCTTAGACTAATAGTAATAAGATTGTTGATATAAATAATGCCTAAAAACGTTATTAATAGGTATCGATATCTCTATGTTTTGATAATCACAAAACGTAAACTCATTGAACTATAAATTATGACGTAAACAAGTATTTAGTCGTAAATATTCACTTTAACATCCAAATCACTTAAGGTATGAATAAACAAAGTGTCTAATGCATTCTATGATCAAAGGAACATTTTCTTAATCGCTAGATTTTTTATAAAATCTCACAAATATTTTATATCTTTTAGAAAATCATTTTTGGTATTAAATGAATATACTAAATTCATTATAAATATATGAATTCAAATTTTCAATAAAAAATGGCAAAAATGTTCTAGAAAAACCTTCCCCACAAAAAGACAAAGCTGGGCAACGTTCAGCTGGACGGCCCCCTTAATTATACTAGGCGGCCCCCTTAATTATTATGGGAGCCGGCCCCTTAATTAAGGGGATCGGCCACGCTCCTCAGCCCCCCCCCCCAGCTTTGCCTATAAATATGGGACATTCCCTGCATTTTTTCCTCACCTTTTGCACTCCAAACTTTCTGATCTAAATCTCCTCTCTATTCTTTCACACTCCTTTGATCATATAATCATAAGCTCTTATTTCCAAGTGATTCAAGCTTCAACCTCTCAAGTGCAAGAGAAGAATACTTCTATCTTTCAAGACAAGAAGTATTACAACTTAGTGTGATCTCTACATCTAAGTTGTTTGTGCATCATCATTTGTTTATTATTCATTCATTTGTATATAAGTTGTGAATATTAGTAAGATAGGAATAAGTATAAGGAATTAGGCTAGTAAGGTGTGTAGGTAGAGAAGTTGTGAAGAGATTGAGGTGTGTAATTAGTATAGGTGTGAAGAAGAAGTGGTGTGATTAAGTATTGCTTAGGTGTGAAGAAGTTGTGAAGTAGTTGTGAAAAAGGTGTGAAGAAGTTGTGGTGTGATAAGTGGTGCTTCGAGTTAGGTGCTCGGGGAGTGGAGTAGGGCGAAGAGGTGCTTCGTAGCCGAACCACTATAAATCTCTTGTCTCGCGGTTCGATCTTTCCATCTCTTACTTGCTTTGTTACTTATTGCATATACATATAGATATATACTTGTTCATATTGCGCAAGAATAGATTTCACATAAACTCGAATCAATGTTTTTGAAACAAATGTTTTATAAAATTAAAAAGACGTAAAACTATTCAACCCCCCTTCTAGTTTTCCACAATTGGTATCAAGAGCCACGTCAAACAATATTTTTAAAATATATTGTATTTTAAAACTTGAATCGATCTATGGAATCAGAAAAATATTTAGAAGGACAATCTATGCAAAGACCACCACTATTTGAAAGTGATTGTTTTCTTTATTGGAAAAATAGATTCGAAACTTATGTGAAATCTAAAGATCTTGATCTTTGGCATGTTATTACCTTTGGTGATTTTCCCCTATTCAAAATAATCCGGAAACAAAAATGGATAAAATTGTACCTTTTGAAAAACAAAATCATGATTTGAAAAAGAAACTAGCAAAAAATAATGAAGCTAAAATGGTAATTTATAATGCGTTACCGCGCAAAGAATATGAAAGAATTTTTATGTGTAAAAGCGCAAAAGAAATTTGGGATTCACTATTAATCACTCACCAAGGAAATAGTCAAGTCAAAGACAACAAAATAGATCTTCTTATTCAACAATATGAACAATTTACGATTCCGGAAGAGGAATCAATAGATAATGCTTTTGCTAAATTTAACACTATTATCACAAGTTTAAAAGCACTTGATGAGACTTTTTCTAGTAAGAATTGTGTTAGGAAATTTCTTAGGGCATTGCATCCAAAATGGCGAGCAAAGGTCACGGCAATTGAAGAATCGAAGAATTTGATGACGTTATCGCTCGATGAACTTATTGGCAATTTGAAGGTCCATGAAGAAATTATAAAGAGAGATTCGGAAACGGTCAATGGCAAGAAAGAACAAACCAAATCTCTTGCGCTAAAAGCCAAAAAGGAACTTAGTGACGATAATGATTCAAGTGATGATAGTGAAGACGAAGAATATGCAATGGGCGTAAGAGAATTCAAGAAATTCTTCAAAAGACGAGGAAGATTCACAAGACAACCACGAGACGAAAGTAGCTCATTTCAAAGAAATAGAAGCGATAACTACGGGAAAAGAAAGTGCTTTAGATTTGGAAGTCCAAATCATCTCATTGGCGAATGTCCAAAGCCACCGGGTTATGA
>LBNU01038556.1:54196-66298 GCA_014162995.1 Artemisia annua
CAACCTCGAGCTAAAACGATCTTAACATGTGGTATCAGAGCCAAGGGGCTCGTGATCGTGGGATTAAACAAGGTTTGGTTTGTCGAAAAAGGAAGAAAACAAAGGAAAATTCGTAACTGGTATCTACTTTAGCAACTCACTGCAAGGCAGTTTTCAAACGGTGATAGCTCCTTCGTTAACCGTTGGATCGGGCTGAAATGTTTACTGTAGCTTCTCTATATATCAAGCTAGATTCTCACCGGAGGGATCTTCAATCCGAGCATTCGTTTGAAAGCTACAGGCTGTCGAAATCTGCTGCAGAGAAAGGGTATGCTATTTGGACTTTTAGGGTTTTTATGCTATTCAACTTCTTTAATTCGTGTTTATTTGCATTCAATCATTATGGAAGTTTGATATAACTTTTTTGGTGCCTAAAATTCATAAATGAAAAGCAGTTTGAAGAAGGTACAAATCGTTCTTTAGGGTCCCAGAATTTAGAGTTTATCAAGTTGTTTTCTAAAGAAACCCTAAACCTATATTATTAGTAACCCTAGTAGATGAAGTTTGATGTGTAAGAAAAGTATACATGGATTCTTTATGCTGCTGTTGCAAGTTGTGTCGATTAGGGATTGAATTCTGGATGGAGATCTTCACGTGGTAACTGAGGACAGCTTGTGACGTTATTGTTATGGATTTATAGCTTCTCCTTATTCGTACTATTGTCAGTTGCTGTTTGTATTGCTTTCTGATTAAGGAGTGCTGCTGATTACATTATTGTCAACTCGGTGATATTATTGTTTCGTGGGAAAGTTATGATAAAAAGGAGCAGAGATGTAGTTCACATGTTTGTTGTGATCTGTTGCTTTCTACTAAATCAAGGAATAAAACAAATTTATATCATGGGATCAGCTAGAGTAGCACATATTGGAGTTGGTGTTCTCACATAGGTAAATTCTATGATTATACAAAGAACATGGGACGGTGGATATTGATTTTATTGGTTAAGGATTTATCAAAGGAAGCAGCACTTAAATATTACAACTGTTACACTATACGTTACCACTGCTAGTTGTTCGTTCCCACTGCGCATGTATCACGTTACCACTGCTACGCTTAATAAGTTCCCACTGCTCGCTTTTCATTTCCACTGGTAAGCTTATTTATCTACTGGTTATAAATTGGTCAATGGTCTTCAAAGTTTTTGATATATTACAGATCTTGGATCAATTTTTGAGGATACTAAGTGCATGAAAGTGGTAAGGTCATTGTCATCTCACTTGGGTTGGCATCATATATTGATTCTTATGAAGTGGTACGTATATTTGAGGATCTGAATGTTTGTTAGAAGATATGAAATTTTTGGTTCTCGAATGAGTATTACACACACTGATGATATTATGGTCATGGGTTACAAGCATGCATGGGCTACAAGCAGTGAGGGGAAGACAAGTGGTTTTTATTATTGTTCGATATTGGACAATAAATTTATTCTTGGTTTTATTGGTGACCATGAAGTGAGGGGAAGCATGAATATTTATATGGAACAGGTGGTTCCATCACACACAGAAGATACAACACACACACAGGAAAAGAAACGACACACACAAGATGATTTTTGGTTTTGGCTTTTTTGTTCTCAATGTTTTAATGCTCGTTTTTATTTGATTCAATTGGTTACGAAGAGGATTATTTATCACCTATTTGACGATGAAGTGGAGTTTCTTGGATGCGTGTTCTTATCATATCTCAAAGTGAATGTTACACTTTGAAGGTAACTTGTTTGTTTTATACGGTGGTGACGAAGACTTGTCAAAATCTAGTTTTCATAGGTCAAGGGGTGGATGGACGAAGACCTAGTTAACTATCACTTAAAGGAGTTACATTGTAGTGCTCAGTGTCTCATTGAAGATGAGGATTTTGTCAAGGGATTGCGGTCTACTTATATTTGCTTTTTTATATAAGTTTGGAGTCACGTGGTTAGTACAAGACATAAGACACAAGTTTGGGTTATTCTACTTTTTCATCAAGTTCGTTAGATTTGGTTTTCTTCACATGTAATCATTACAAGGAGCCTACAAAATTGAAGTTTCAAGAAGATGGTAAACATATGGGTTTCAGGGGAAGCTTATTGATTAAATGTTTAACCATCTACATGCATCATTCAAGGTGAAGGTTTTTACAACTGCTAGTTGTTATTACTACTACTAGTTTTGATTTCTTTTGTTTCAAGTTCATTTTTAGATGCGGAAAACTTAATGGTGGGTAATTTGAAACATTGGAAAGATGAATTGGATGTATGATAGTGGTTCGTGGTTGTGAAGATCAAGGTTGCTTACATTTGTCCCCTATTTGATGATGACAAAAAGGGGAGGAAGAAGATTTACAAGATTGCAGCTTGAAGATCCTAGATGATATGCATGGTGTAAGGAGAAGTCACATGTTTCATGACATATTAACTTCAGGGGAAGTTCATGCTTATTGGTTTTGTCATTATCAAATAGGGGAAGATCACATGTTAATTCGTATGTGAGTTACGAATTTTCCTTTGTTTTCTTCCTTTTTCGACAAACCAAACCTTGTTTAATCCCATGATCACGAGCCCCTTGGCTCTGATACCACATGTTAAGATCGTTTTAGCTCGAGGTTGTTTAGACCTCATCTAGGGATTACACAATAATAAAGATAAAGAACATGTACGCAGCGGAATAAACAAAACATCTTTATTATTGCTACAAGGTTTCTTCGTCATCATCTCTACTCTAACAATACAATAAGCCCCAATGCTACGTGATCAAGTGTAGCACGGTTACTAATCTAACAGGAATCATAAAGATCCTTGAGGCTATAAACAAACATACCCTAGGCGTTTTCCCATAAAACGCCTCAACACACACACGCTTTTACTGGTTACATTGTGACACACATGAATAATAAAACCTGTACCCTATGTCTCTTTATATAATAGAGACATTAGGGTTTACAAAGAGATAAGAATGAATAATACATAATATCTTCCTAACAAAGTAAATTGATCTTCTGTATATTCTCTACATTGAAGTTTTCCTCTTTGTCATAATAAGTACCTCATGTTCCACATGTTTTGTCTTACCAACTTAATTGTAATTCCCAACACGAACTAAAGTGAACAAAGCACAAAACATGATTATAAAACACATGGATACAAAGAAAAACCACACATGACTAATGCAATGGCAATTTCCCATGTCTTCAAAGTATATTGGGTTGATAGACTAATGTGATCAACTTTCTTAATTCTAATCTTGAATGGAAGTGGTGTTTAAAATAGAGTGCGTTGATTGACTATATGCCTATATGCGACTTTCTTATTATTATCTCGAATGGAAGTAGTGTGTAGAGTATAGTGAATGGAATTGGCTATAGGCGCCACAACTTATTATATATGGCAAGAACGTCGGTAATCCTTTGGTAATAATGAGAGAAAACAAATGAATAACCTTACGCCAGTAATTAACGACAGATTACCAACGGATCTTCGACGCTTGATGGTCCATCAATTTTCTTGATGTAATGCCGACGGTATCTCACAATATCTCACGTGTTTTAAGCAGAATTTGAACCTACAACAATTTGGTTAAGCAACACTCTAACAATATCTCACAATACTTTTATTCGGGTTGAGTAAATTTTATGTAAACTTTTTTTAGGACTTGACTTTTTTTTTACTATTTATCAAATACTTTGAAAAAGTGAAAAATTAGAAAAATAAATTATTATTGATTTGATTGTTGATGTGTCGCGGGAGCAAAGTGCAAGCTCAAACCACGAGGATCGTTGTCCCAACGAGGGTTGAATATGGATCTCGTCACTCAAGATCGTGAGCTATGTGTAATGAATAAGGTTAAAAAGAAGGTTTTGTTTTGTTTATACTACAACGACAAATTAAAGTAAAGGAAAGCGGTAAAATGACATGAAATAAGTAGACAAGTAAAATTGCATGAATTAAAACGACTAAAGAAAGCGGTAAATGAAAGCGATAAGTAATGAAAACGGTAAATGAATTTAAAAGACAATGTGTTTGCAAAGCGACGCGAATAAGTTTATTAAGCTTGAGGTAAAGGTTTGTGACGAGTTATTTTCCTTTCTCGAGATTAGTTGTTGATTAATCTTTTGAAAAGATAATAACTCGAGACGAGTGAATTAATCGTCCAAAGGTTTTCGTCCTTCGAATAATCAAACCACACGTCTAAGTAATCTTTCGATTATTTATCACAAACGTTTAATGCTCTTACTTAACTCACGAATTTGAATCACTAAGCAAAACACGTTTAGAAACTACTCGTGACTCATATTAAAAACGTAAAGCGATAAATAAATGAAAAAGACTTAAAAACCACGAGTTCGTTGTCCCAACGAGGGTTGAATATGGATCTCGTCACTCAAGACCGTGAGCTATGTGTAGTGAATAAAGTTTAAAAGAAGGTTTTGGTTTGTCTATACTACAACGACAAATTAAAGTAAAGGAAAGCGGTAAAACGACATGAAATAAGAAAACAAGTAAAGTTGCATGAAATAAAATGACTAAAGAAAGCGGTAACTAAAAGCGATAAGTAATGAAAAGGATAAATGAATTTAAAAGACAATGTGTTTGCAAAGCGACGCGAATAAGTTTATCAAGCTTGAGGTAAAAGTTTGCAACGAGTTATTCTCCTTTCTCGAGATTAGTTGTTGATTAATCTTTTGAAAAGATATTAACTCAAGACGAGTGAATTAATCGTTCAAAGGTTTCGTCTTTGAATAATTAACTCACACGTCTAAGCAATCTTTCGATTACTTATCACAAACGTTTAAGCTCTTACTTAGCTCACAAACTCGAGCTACTAAGCAAACACGTTTTAAAAACTACTCGAGACTCATATTAAAATTTAAAGCGATAAAGAAAATTAAAGACTTGTAAAACATTAAACGTAATTAAAGTTTAAAACTAAAAACTAAAGACACGAGACTAAAATAAGAAAACGACTCTAAAAAGATTTAAGAAAAATTCGACAGCATAACGTTTAGAATTAAGAAAATAAAAGCCTCACTCGATAAACGATGAGGGAAAATAAAAGTCTAACTCGACTTGTAAAAGAAATAAGAAAGGAAGAGAGGACAAGACACGACTCAAAATAAACTTGGACTAAAAATAAAGTTGACACAAAAAAATGAAACTCGCTAACTAAAAAAATAATACTCGCTATCTAAGTTTACGAAACTCGCTATCTGAATTTTTGAAACTCGCTATTTCATTTTAATCATACTCGCTATTTCATTTCTTACTCGCTAGCACTAACTTGAAATTCATATACTCGCTATGTCCTTGGTGCCAAACTCGCTATTGATTTGGTTGACTTTTTCAAGAATAATACTCGCTAGCTAAATAGGCTACATACTCGCTATAAATAAAAAATAACTAAACTCGCTATTTATAAAAAAAACAAACTCGCTATTAAACCCTAAAATCTAAACTCGCTACTAAACCCAAAAAAAATACACTGAACTGAGAAACTTTTATCGTGACATAAATTTTATAAAAAATAAATACATAAGACTTGTAAAAACTTGGTAAATAAAATGTAAAGACACTAAAATAAGCTCAAAAATAAGCAAACAAGCCACGGCTTCTTTTGGAAGCCTAGCTTATTTGTATATCTTATCACTTGAAACTAAAAACATGCAAAGTTGACAAAGAAAATGATAAAAGCTTGTAGAAAAGATTAAAAGAAAAGCTTGTAAAGATTAAAGGAAAGATTTAAGACATCAAAATAAGCTTGCATTCAAAATAAATCTACACTAATACATGAAATAAAACTACACTACTCCTAAGCTACTCCTAAAAACTAACCAACCTTCTAAATGAGGTGGTGATCTCTAATTATAGGTCAAGAGCTTGTAAGAGTTTGACAATGTTGCATGTTTAGCCCTTGAACCTTTACAACTCATGAAAAGATCACTAAAACTTTGTTACACAACTATTAAACGTTCTTAAATATTAAACGTTAACACTCGGTAGCTTGGAGGATATAAGCTTGACCTCGTTTCAAAGGTCTTCAAAGATGTAAAAACAGTTCACTGCTCCAATTTTTGGAAAGCTCTTTCTCATGAATATCTTTCAACTGTTGATTAAGCGTTTCTTCCCATCTTGAGCTTTCTAAGAAATAACTTTGTCGACTTGGGCTTTCCTTGAGTAGATTTCATCATTGACCGGCTTTGTGACACTTTTCCACATCTCCGTGCTCGTTTTAGCTTGTTGGTTGACTTTGTCTATTTATGCAATATCCGTCCCGCACTGATTTTTATCCCCCCCTCCACAAACAAAAACAAGATATCTTTGCGTTTTCACGTTAGTCTTTGTCTTAAACACACTTAAACTAAGGTCAAAAAGTAGTGGTAAATAAAACACATCAGCAGGCTGTACTGGATGATTGACTCAGAGGATGAGTCTGAGTTGATGAACTAAACCATTTGTACCTTCCATTCCCCCTCCTAACCATTTGCAGGATAAGTAGTCAAAAGATACTTCTGAGCAAGGATGAAGATGAGTTCTACCACTATGCAGAGGATTTGCTAGGTCAAGACACAAGAACATGCTGCCTACTCAAAAACTGGAGAAAACTTGTGCACAGATACTAATAGATGCGAAGCACTTCTGGACAACAGCACAAGCCATCGTGGGAAATCAGGTAAATCTGCTGACAGTTCTACGGCAGTTCTCCTGTTTCTTTCTTGATACGATCATTCCTGCTGATGCTCAACCTGTTTATACTCTTATTTCTGCTTCGTGTGTCAACAGACTTTGGTGAACCCATATACACTGTTCCAAGTCCTACAGATCTTGGTAACACCAACCCAAAGCTGGCATCTTCACTTCCTCTTCTATGATAGTGATTTTTAACCAAATGTGCCAATCTTGACAAAAATCCATTGATGTCAACTCCAATGCTTACATAAAAGATTCACACTGAATATCTCAATGGAGATTATACTAATGATCCTAAAGATTCCTGTTCGAACTAGAATTTGCACAGTGAAAAAAGACAAAGTATGGATGAATTGCTTTTATGTCTTATGTTTTCCCACAGCAGAGAGACAATATACAGACTTTCAAACACTTCTGGTTGCTTGTTTTCTCTCCCAAATGGAACCAAACCAGTGTTCCACAAGCTCTTGCAGGTATTCTAAGTGGGCTGAGGCAATGCAAGAGGAAATGCAACAATTCAAAATCAGCAGGTTTGATTGATTGGTTCCTTTACCAGATGGGAAGTATGCAAGTGGGACAATAATGGATTTTGAAGAATAAAAGAGATTTCAAGGGGTATAGTAGTTCAGAAAACAAGCAAGATTGGTGCGCTCAAGGGGTTCAGGCAAGGAAGAGGGAATAGATTTTATTGATGAAGTTTTTGCACCTGTGCTAGAGTGAGGCCTATTAGGATTTCTTGGCCTATTCATTTACAAGGCCTTTACTGTGTATCAGATGGATGTCAAAGTGTGCATTATTGTATGGTGAATTGGAAGAAGAAGTTTATGTCACTCAACCCAAAGGTTTTGAGATCCAATCACCCCTGACTATAATTTATAAGGTGGTCAAAAGCTCTTTATGGCTATCATTAGGCATCCAATTTAAAAAAAAAGGGCATTGGTAATTGCTAGGCCTCAAAAGTTCTGCTTGGAGCATGGATCAGGAGAGGTGCCATTGACAAAAAACTCTTCCTATAAAAAGGGTTCAAGGATATTTATACTTGTGCAAGTTTAATGTGGATGACTATTATCTTTGGATCCACAAAAGAAACTTGGTGCAGGGAATTTGAAGAGTTAATGAAGGGTGAATTTCAGATGAGTATCCATTGGGGGAGCTTACTCTTTTGGGTCTAACAGGTTCAGCAGAAAAACAGAGTGGCATTATTTATCAGTCAAGAAAATTATTGTGAAGAACATTTTGAAAAATTTGGAATGGAAAGTGTCAGAAACTGCCACACACCTTATGAAGCTCCTAAACCAAAGAACAACATCTGAACCAGTCCAAGCTGTGAATGTTCACTATACAACATCTAGATGGTTTTTCAATTGATATCTCCCTCTTTCCCCTTTTTTTTTTTTTTTAGTGTCCTCACGCAATGTAATCACGTCACGCTTCAAAGATAAATAATTTCACACCTCTCTTTACTAACTTTGAAAAGTAGCAAAACGTTCAAGAGAGATACGAAATCATTTATTCCCTAAAACGCCCCGGCTTTCCATTTTATTCCATATGCTACTTTATTCTACTCACTTTAGCTTATGACGGTGTGCTTGACTTTCATTATCTTTCGATAACGATTAAGGGTCATAGAGTGAGAACACGATTCATAGAAAAGTGACCGATTGGATAAAATTCATCATCCCTGATTTTTCACAAGTCCCCAAACTAAGTGTAAAAACGGATCATTGTTTAATTACAAGTTAGATTCCAACGCTACTCATGGAAGTTACTCGTGTACCGCTTGCTCCCATTTTCCTATTTTTGTATCTCATTATTTTATTTTTGTGAGAGAAATGAATTTCTTCATAAGCATCTCGTTTCATAGTTTTTAGTCCGATAAAGATACCAAATTCAAACGCTAAGTAGTTATCGATCTTCTCTTAAGAAGGTTTGCAAGAGAAATGTGGTCCACATCAAGGATATTGGATACATACAAAGACTTTGGAATACATCAAAAATAGACATAAGTTGGCGAGTACATTTCACGTGCACCTCATGCGTCCGATCTAGGGTCGTAACATGCACCTCACGCGCGACCAACTTTAGTCTTAATACTAGAACTCATAATCCATAAATCTTCAACATACATCCTTATTCTTTCTTTTCTTTTTCTTTTTCTTTTCTTGATACTTTTTTTTTCTTTCTTTTTCTTGCCTTAGTAACTTCTCAACTCCGAACCTTCACGGTTTCAATCCAAGACCTACCGCCAACTGCTAGGGTTGGAATCTAGGATCCAAGGCCCGATCTCAATCCGAAGTCTTAAAGCACCTTAGCTCATACATAACAACGGGCTTTAGGGTAGCTCCGAAACCACATGCGTACTACGCACTTATTCAACGATATATAATACAATACAACTAGCGTGTATCCATGATGTGTACCCAATTTCCCAAGCAAAGATTCTCTTAAGAAGATAAAGAACTACTCATCGGCTAAACCTAACATCTTTAATTATTTTGCACAGATATGGGGTGAAGCAATTTTGTGGGAACAAAAAGACATGAGTACCTTCGATGAGTTTTAAAGAGATCCAACTACTCTATGCTTAGCATCTAACTTCTAAAGAAACTCTATCATTTCACGTTCTCCGCAAATTTAAAATCTCAAATAATAAGATCCGCGAATGCTTAGCCATAATCATTCTCAAAGATTATATTGGTTAAGGAAGACAAGCTAGGGCTCAACACGCCCGGATCAAGTCAAAATTTTCATTCTCACTCTTACCTAGTAGGAAAGTCAAACGCGGTGTCAAAACTTTTATTCTATTTTTGCATAATTTTTAATTTTTCTCATTTTTTTCTTGGGAATTTTTCAAAATTTTTCAATTTTTTGGTTTTTTGGGGAAAAACGGGGTTGCGTAAGTAAACGACAAAGGTGAAAGTGCTAGGTCAATCAAATCGAAGATTCACCCCCCCCCCACACTAAAGATAAACATTGTCCTCAATGTTTCCAAGGTAAGGGTAATCCTAACAATAAATCTAAGGCCGTTTATTAAGTATGCCAAAGATACCATTAGTCGATAAGATTTGGATATAGGATTTCCAAGCAAGCAGCAAGACATGGGACTCGAGTGGAGATGAGACGATCCACGAGCACGAGAGTCATCATGAATTGGGGAAATCCTGCACAAACACAAACAACCAAGCAAACACAAGATTGGAAGAGGTCGCCCTCCTCGCGTTACTTATTAGATAATAAAATAAAAAGGATAAGCATGGGGTGCCTCCCACGAAGCGCTTGTTTAGTAACGAGTCGTATAGCTTAGACTCGCCCCGAATTTACTTGTCCTTGGGGGAGCAAATGAAACACAAATTTGACACAAAAGGAGGAATGCCTGGATCAAAAACAACATCTTCACTCGCTGAGGAGTGTAAAACAAGAGAAGTCACAAAAATCACGGGAGGGTGGGTGGGGTTCAAGTAAAGTAAATTTTTGTGAAAAAATTTTCCCTCTCCCGGATCAAGAATAGTGTCCTCATTCCCCGTGTCAAACGGTAGCAAAGATTTTGTTTTCATTAATGATAAAGATTTTTGCTCAGAAGTGAGCGAAAAGCAATCATTTTCCTTCATCATTAAAAACTGCTCAAAATTTTTGTTTGGAGTCACATTCATCAAAGGATGAGTTTTACCACCATCGAGTATTCCTGGATTAAAAACTTTGTCTTCACAGGAAAAATCGGAAAGGTACTCGATGGTGGACTCATCGGAAGAAAACAAATCATCCTCAAAAGAAGATAAATCATTTAGCTCAAAAGTAGATTCCTCATTGATTGTTACCATTTTAAACTCCTTTTTGAATTCTTTTTCATCAGATTTTTCATCAAAAGATTTTTTCTCAAAAGATTTTTCATCAACAGATTTCCCATATAAAATATTTCGCCATTCGGTTTGATCAGCCTTGAAATCAAAAAGTTCATCATCACTTTGATCATCAAAAGATTTTTCTTCAAAAGATTTTCCATATAAAATGTTTTTCCACTCACTTTGATCGGCTTTGAAATCAAAAAGTTCATCATCACTTTGGTCGTTGGTAAGCTCAAAGTGCGAACCAAGTGATGAAGTTTGATTTGAGAAATTATCAACTTGTTTTTGATTAACTTGAACATCAACAAAATCATCATCGTCATTGTTTAGTAAAAACTCCAATCTGCGTAAGTCGGACTCAACGTCCTCATCCTCTCGTGGAATGGGATCAAGGAGAGCGAGTTCATCGGCGAACTCCTCAAGAAGAGCATCGACTCTAGAAGTGGTACTGCCACTAATTTGATCTTTGGACTTAGAATCGGATTCAGACGGTTTAGCATCCAAGTTGACTTTTTCGGGAGGGAGAGTTGACGGTGGTTCATTCAACAATTTTTCAATTAAGCGAATATCTCCCTCCATATCAAAGACGGCTTCATCAATTTGAGGTAAAACGGGGTCATTATGAGAGAAAACCTCGAGCTCTTCCATAGAAAAATCACTTCCCTCACTCGGAAGGGAAGGATTGGAAGACTCGGACGAAACATCATTACTAACATCTTTGACATCAATACGTTTAACCGAAAATGTATTGGCAGCGTTTGTAGAAGTTTGTTTGATATTAAACGTAATGGCCTCATCCTCAACTCGGAGAGTGACTTCTTCCGCAAAAACATCAACTAAAGCATGGCTCGTCTTCAAGAACCCTCTCCCAAGAATGAGAGGAACTCGAGGATCGGCATCAAAATCACAAACAACAAAATCAACCGGGAAATAGAACTTTCCAACCTTCACGATGACATCTTCAGCGATACCTTTTGCATGAGCGATTGAACGGTTCACGAGCTCGAGAGTCATTCGAGTAGGAGTTAGTTCGGGAAGAGATAGTTGTTTCCAAACGGATAAAGGCATAAGACTGAAGCTCGCGCCAAGATCGGCCAATGCTAGGCATTCAATCATTCTCGGGAAATCACAAGGAATTAGAAATTTGCCGGGGTCTTCGAGTTTTTCGGGAAGCTTCTTTAAGACAACTGCCGAGCAATTCTCATTCAAAGGCGTGTTAGCAATATCCAATAATTTTTCTTTGTTACTCATTAAGCTTTTGAAAGTTGTAGCAAATTTAGGCATATAAAGCAATGCATCCGCAAAACTCAAGTCAAAGTGAAGATCTTGAAAATTTTGAAGAAATTTTTTCATTTGTTGTTGATTCTTTTCACGAAACTTTGGGTTAACCGGATAAGGCAATGATCTTTTAAACTTTGGTTCACTTTGGACAACCGGAGGTTAAATGTATTCGGTCCTTCCGTTGTTAGTAGGAATTTCCTTATCCTTTGTCGCCTCGGTCTCACGGACGACCACCTTAGGGGGTAAAGAAGACGAGGTAGTCGGAACCGTGGGTCCTTC
>LBNU01038558.1:7750-25548 GCA_014162995.1 Artemisia annua
ACCCAAGAGATGAGAGTATCCAAACACTTAATGTGAGGTGCTAGTGTATAATTTCCGTGCTTATTCTGACTAATGTAGAATGATCATTTGTTGTAATTACTTTTATATTCGTGTTAAATGACCCCTAACTTATATTTTGATTGGTGGAAAAGCTCATTTGCTTGAGGACAAGCAAATCCCAAGTGTAGGGATATTTGATAAGACGAAAAGTGTACCCGTTTTAGGGGGTCATTTAAGCCCTAAATCGTATTTATTTGATCAAATATTGCCTTAAATTGCTTCTTTTCTCATCTTAGGAACTTGGGACGTGATTTCTGAAATATGAAGCATTTTGGAGCTTTTTGGACGTATTTATGCTCAAGAACGAATAAACCAACAAAGCCATGAAAAAAGGTCAGGAAACACAACCTGACGGCGTCATGCCTTAAAAGCTGACGCCGTCACGAGAAGATCATGGAATTGGAAAATTCCTAACGTGACGCTCCAGAGAACTTTTGAGGAAGTTACACCTGACGGCGTCAGGTGTATTTGGAAGTAGGCCGTCTGGCCTTAAGTTAACAAGAGACGTCCCAGAAGACTTTTGAAAGTGACGGCGTCAGGATTCAACCTGACGACGTCAAATGATATAGAGTGACGATGTCAGAAAGAAAGCTTGCACGAGAAGAAACCAAAGTGGAACCATAACAAGTTAAACAAGACAATCACAACTTGCGCGCGGAGTAGCTGTTATTGTTTTGGCCATAAAATCTTCATACGAACTCGGATTTGGGTGGTTCAAAAGCCCATGCGAAGAGGACGAAAAAATCTTCGATTTGGTGACAACGACGGGCTGACGCCGTCAATTGTTAGGGCTGACACCGTCACCCTTTGCCGACAGTAAAGTTACCTATAAATAGAACATTATAACTTCATTATTTGTAAGCCCCAAACCCTAAGTCCGATTCTAGGGTTTAGGTAGGTGTTTTTCCAGCAACTTGGAAGGTCTTAATCACTCCATAAACATCTTGTAATGGTGTGTTGATTCTATCTTAATTATGTCTTCCATTATTATTGTTAATTGCTCTTCATTAATTATGTGTTGCTAATTCACCTTGTGTCTACTTATGATTGTGTGAAACTTGTATATAATTAATTAGATCTTATTGATTTCTTGTTGATGTTTGTGTCTATCTCCATCAATGAGGGCTTGTTGATGTGTGTGTCTATCTCCATCAATTAAGGCGTGACAACTTCAATAGATCTAGTTGGTTTAGTTTATAATTCTTGTTTCCTATTGATTCTTGTTTTGATTGAATGTCTCATCGATGTTAGGCTTAAGAAAACTGGCCAACCTCCTTTATGGTAACGTGCTTGAACGTCTTAAGAAACATGTAACCAATGCGTACTAGGTTATTAAGCTAGTATTTAATGCATAAGCCACTGTTTACAATCCCTATGATTGGGTGCTTAACGCATCGTTGTAGGAGGAGATAAGAGCTTATAGGATTGGGGAAGTACGTACGCCACCCCATGAATGTTTAAAGGAATACACCCGTCAATTAAAACAAGGTTTACAGTCCATAGGTAGACATGCTTAACTTTTCTTGTAGAACCTTAATTTACTTTTCTTGCACATTAGTTTAATTAGTAGCTCTTGGGTTAGTTGACTAGCAACTAATTCCGCCCACTCTTTCAATACCCGAAATTTTACTTGCTTTCCATAAAACATAAAAATACAAAAAGAATCATCCCTCATCTCTAGACCTAGTAGATAAATCTCAATTCTAACGAACACTATTCTTTGAGTTGAACGATCAATCCCCCGTACATACCATTTCACTATACTACATCGGTCAGGTACACGGTGGGGTTGTAAGCCTCTTGAGATCCTTCGAGAGGTAAAACCTCTTGTAAGGTCCCAAAACAACGCATCAGTGTGTTAATAAAATCATGAGGTTACTGATTAAACCTTGAAGTTGTGGGAATACTTGTAAGTATTGACTCTTGGAATAAATGTGGAAAAAAATTGTATACGAAACCTTCGTATAAGAAGTTGCTCGAATATTAGCTTAAGTGTTATTGAAGAATAAATAAACACGGGTCGAATCGTATTTATTAAATTCACTTGATTTCGAGGTGTATATATATATATATATATATATATATATATATATATATATATATATATATATATATATATATATATATATATATATATATATATATAATATTTATAGAGTTTGTGGGTAGATAATATGTTTGGATAAATATATTATTTATAGTTTACGCGGATGTGGTCGTCAAGTAAAACATACGATTAAATATTTTATTTAACGAAAAGTAGTAAAATGTTATAAGTTTATTAACTTATAAAAGTTTTGGTTGAAAAGTGTCAAGTGTTAAACTTTGAGGGGCTAATTTGTAGAAATTTTATATAAGTTATCAACTTATATAAGTTTTAAGAGAAGTGACAAGTCATTCAAATTAGAGGGGCTAAACTGCCAAAAGGTGATAGTTGCAAAAGTAATAAAAGAGTAAAACTGCCATGGGCAGGGTTCGAACCCCTGACTAAAGTTTCAGTAGCAAAATTTCCCAAAAAACTAAGCCAAGCTATTTGTTGTGTTAAGTTACTCAATGATCTATTTATGTAGTTCTTCGAGTGTGTTTAGTATTTGCTATAAACTTCATTTAGTTACATACTCAGGCCCGGATATTGGGCTGTGCAACATGAGCAATGGCACAGGGCCCAGCTCGTTGTAGGGGCACCAAAAAAATTATTAATCATATAAAGGATGGGCCTAAGTTGTATTTAAGTCCAAGAGTCCAACTCAAATTTGTTTTGGCGTATCCTTTTTTCTCTTGTCCCCAATTCTTTTGCTATACATTGTAACCGCGATAGACCTATAGTACTTCTCAAACGTCTCTGTGAGATCTGAAGAAAATTTTTCACAAGGGTATCTTTTTCTATTTTACGTATTGTTTTATGTTTTCTTTTCCTTTATTAGTAATTTCAATATTAAAATACAACTAATTGTAGTTACTGGAATGTAAGGATCAAATATATATATACATATGCTAGACGGTAGACATTCGTAGGTTGTAAGGCACAAATATCCTAATTGAAAGCATGAATTATTTAATCAACAAATAAATACATAAGCTTCTAAGTTTAAAGCACTAGTTAGTTATCTTATGGCTTAAGGGGCCAATTTTATATAACGGAACAGGGCACCCAAAATCCATGGGACGGCCCTGTACATACTGAATCGTGGTTTATGTTTATAAAACGTTGGTGGCCACTTTCTTTAACCAAACTGAACTTGTGAGTGTTCCTATTCAAACAAGCCACACATGAACGGTAATACAACGATACATTTTAAAGTGAGTTTTATAAGTGATACGTTAAGGATATGAGAAGTGTTTAGCAACTTCGGGTTAAAACAGTTCACATCAAGTTTTTAAAGAAAACAGCTTTGTTTTGCATTTCTGGATAAAAATCTCACGGGCCTTAATGCAAAACATTATTTCGGACAACTTTCGTGCTTTACACTTTTCCTAATTCGGACCAGAAGAGCCTCAAAATGGGGATTTAAAATCGTTACAGCAATTTAATGGTTCAGGTTTGTGTTTTAGATTCATGACAGGTTTATAAGAGTTCTAGTTTATAAGAGTGGTTTAAACAAAGCTTATAATGGAGTCAAACACATCATGGTTAAGTAGAGATTATTGAACAAGGTTTAAGCACTTACAACACCTATTAAAGGTGGGTCGAAATGGTTTCGAGGGGGATCGAACGGTGTAGCTTATGAACAAGACTTGGCTTCTGAACTCTTTGTTAGAATTTATGTATCATGACTATCATATAAATAAGTAATACAAAGTAGCACATATAGCGGAAGCAAAGGATCAAGTATAACATAATAAAGTTAACTAAAACTTAAATAGAAAACGTACCAAACGCGATTCTTGATTGAGGATTGAACAAGTGATGAACCCTAATTAGTGTTTATGTAGATCTATGTTAAACCCCTTACTATTTTGTTTAACGATCTCTTGATAACAACAATGGTGTGTTGTTACCTCGTTCTTGTACACACAAACTCAATTGAATAAAAGGTTTTGCAAGAAACACAAACACTAAATTTTTGTTACACAAAAATCGACCCTAAACCCTTTGTGGGATCTAGTTCGATCGGCTAAGGACAAAGAAAAGAGAAGAGAGATTTAGGGATAGAGTGTGTGTACAAAAGGTGAGAATGAATGAACCAATGCCTTTGTATTTATACTAATTAGACAACTTAGGGAACAAGTTAGGGTTTGGATCCTTCTTGTTGTCTAATTACACTCTAGTCCTTGTCTTTCTCTTTTTAACGATAGTTAGTACTTACACTTAATACATAACGACCGTTAAGTCCGTTTAGTGTTCAAAATAATAAATAAACATAACATTTACTATTTATTATTTATACTTTTATTCTCGTTTGTAATGTGTGCAATCCCGAGGTCTCGTGTTCGATTCTAGACATTTACACATTAATTATTAACTATAATTTAACAGCTCCCACTTAGTTAAACATTAACGGTAAAATGACATTGGTCGGCGTCTTGCAACACTCCAATGCCCCTAGTTCAAACCGAGCTGAGTTTCCTGGAAAAACTCTTAACGATTCATCGTTATTATTATCCTTTTATTTCTAATACTCTGATTAATAAAGAAATACATCTTTATTAATATTCAGTTTCTCGTATATAAATAATTGAACAAAATTACCAAAACATATTTGGGCGTGGCCACGCAAACATTTTGTCAATCTTACGAGTGACCCATAGTATTAAACTTCAAAACAAATTTGAAGGAACAAATTCTATCTTGACTACAATACTAACCCATGAACTTTGCAACACTTCTAAAAACAACCCTTATAACTACCAGTTACGGATAGCGGTAGATTGCTCCATAGAAATGCACTACATTCATGACACTTATCTGGCATCTCAAGTCTGAGGATAACTAATTATGATTTACTTAAGACAAGTCAAATCATTTAGTTTGGGATAAGTCCAATATCCAATTCATTGAATACCTAATTGTCTTCCCTTAATAATATTCCCATATTATTAACCAACAATGAACAGTTTTAGAATAATAAATTATTCATGGATATAAACATGCAAAAACAAGGATATATATTATTAAAGCAATGTAAATAAACAAACCATTCTTTATTTCATTGGAAATTAATAATCGTACATTACATCCTTCTATCCAAATACTAATCACAAATGGGCATGAAACTTTCAGCTTTACGAAGACCTATACCTTCAGCAAGCGTGTAAAGCTTAGTGCCAGGTAAAGCCTTTGTTAATTGATCAGCTAAGTTATCATCTGTGTGAACTTTGAGTAACTCGATCTCTCCAATCGCCACTTGCTCTCGCACGTAGTGATACTTGATCGGGAAATGTCTGGTGCCCCTCATGAGTCCAGGCTCGTGGGCAAATGTGATTGCAGCAGAATTGTTACAATACATTTTTATAGGTCGTTGTATCGAGCGCATAACTCCAAGTCCCGAAATAAACTTCCTAATCCAAACAGCTTCCATTGCAGCTTCAGAAGCAGCCACATACTCACTTTCTGTTGCAGACATAGCCAATATACTCTGCTTCTTGCTCCTCCAATCCACAGCTCCTCCATTAATAACAAAGACATATCCCGTCTGAGACTTCGTATCATCTTTATCACCTTGCCAGGATGCATCACAGTAACCTGTAACATCAAGTTCTGCCTTTGGATCTGGATTACCCCCATAAACTAAGAATACATCTTTAATAGCCCTAAGGTACTTAAGAATATTCTTCACAGCAGTCCAGTGAGCTTCACCTGGATTTTGCTGATATCGACTGGTTAAGTTTTGAGCAAATGCCACATCCGGCCTTGTGCTTTTCACCGCATACATTATAGATCCTACTGCCGAAGCATAAGGAACCTTCTTCATGCGATTCACCTCTGCAGGTGTAGAAGCACATAATTTGCTACTCAAGCCATGGTGTTCTTGCATTGGCAAATATCCCTTTTTGGAATTTTGCATATTGAATCTCTTCAATATTTTATCAATGTAAGCACTTTGGCTTAATCCAATCAATCGCTGAGATCTATCTCGATATATCTTAATTCCCAGAATAAATGCAGCTTCCCCTAAATCTTTCATAGAAAAACACTTTCCAAGATATGCCTTGACTTGCTGCAAACTTGGAATGTCTTTCCCCATGATCAATATGTCATCGACATATAAAATAAGGAAAATTACATTACTCCCACTAGCTTTGTGGTATACACATGGCTCATCAAGATTTTGAGCAAATCCAAATCTTTTGATTTCCTCATCAAATCTTTTATTCCATTGCCGTGATGCTTGCTTCAATCCATAAATGGATCTTTGAAGCTTGCATACACGGTTTGGGAATTCTGGATTGACATACCCCTCAGGCTGCGCCATATAGATGTCTTCATCTAGGCGACCATTTAAGAAGGCGGTTTTGACATCCATTTGCCAAATCTCATAGTCATAGTATGCAGCTATGGCTATAAGAATCCTAATGGCCCTAATATCATTTACGGGAGAAAAAGTTTCTTCGTAGTCAATACCAAACGTTTGAGTAAACCCTTGAGCTACCAAACGGGCATTATAGGTGTGTACAATGCCATCCATATCAGTCTTTAACTTGTAGAGCCATTTACTCCCAACTACCTTGGCACCAGGAGGAAGGTCTACTTCAGTACAAACTTCATTATCATGCATGGATTGCATTTCCCCATCCATAGCAACCTGCCATTTAGCCTTTTCAGGACTTTTCATGGCAGCCTTATAACTAGTAGGTTCATTAAGATCCCCTAGTATAGACTGATCGCACTCTACATTAAGACATAATCGATCAGGTGCTCTTATAGTCCTTTCGGATCTACGGATAGGAACCACCTCAACTTCTGGTGGAGGACCCAGACTATCTGGTTCTTCAGGAAGTTGACTAGTGTTTTCAGAAGGTAATGCATCAACATGATCGTCTTCCAGATCATACTTTCTCCCACTGAATTCTTGAGATATGAGTTCCTTTTCCAAGAATCACCATACCTTGCAACAAACACTTTGTTTTCAGGAGGATAATAAAAGTAGTAACCCATCGTTTTCTTTGGGTATCCTACAAAGATGCATTTAACAGATCTTTGTTGGAGCTTATCAGCAGAGTCACGTTTAACATATGCCTCGCAGCCCCAGACCTTTAGATAAGACAAGTTAGGCACTTTACCGGTCCATAACACATATGGTGTCTTATCTACCTTCTTTGTGGGAACCATATTGAGAATGCGAACAGCAGACTCTAAAGCATAATCCCAAAACGAGAAGGGAAGAGTTGTTAGATTAAACATAGATCGTATCATATCTTGCAATGTACGATTTCTTCTCTCAGATACACCATTTTGTTGTGGAGTATATGGAGAAGTAAGGTGCTGGACAATTCCTTCCTTAGCTAGATAATCTATAAACTCTTGACTCAGGTATTCACCACCTCTATCGGATCGAAGAGCTTTAATCTTCTTTCCGAGTTGCAACTCTACTTCTGCTTTAAACACTTTGAATGTTTCAAAGACCTCATGTTTATGTTTAAGTAAATAAACATAACCATAACGACTATAATCATCCGTAAATGTTAAGAAGTAGCTAGCACCCCTCCTTGACACATGTCTAAGTGGTCCACATACATCTGTATGAATAAGACCAAGTAGATCAGAAGCCCTTTCAATCCTATTTTTAAAGGGTTTCTTAGTCATCTTGCCCGCAATACAAGATTCGCATTTATCAAATGATTCATCATTGATCTTTTCCTCACGTTGCAGCTTTTCCATGCGAGTCTTGCCAATGTGAGCAAGTCGACAATGCCAAAGATAAGAAGAATCCTGACCTTTCTTGATTCTCTTATGATTGATGCTATAGATTGAATTATTATTGAAAGCATTATCATTATTATTCATGTCCAACTCAAAAACACCATTCACAGCAATTGCGTTAAAATAAAAAACACCATTTAAAGAAACTGAAATTGCATTGCTTGAAATAGTATGATGAAAATCGAGGTTCAACAAACATGAAAAGGAAATTACACCTCTAACAATTGACGGTGCATAATGACAATTATTTAAAGATAGTATGAGACCCGAAGGTAACACTAAATTAAATATTCCTATAGCTTCAACGCTTGCAGGCGCTCCATTACCAACGTGCAAGAATTGTTCCCCATAGGCAAGCTTCCTCTCCTCTCTAAACCCCTGCAAAGTATTGCAGATATGAATTCCACAGCCCGTATCATATACCCATGAATTCAGTTTATGAGATAAAGAAAATAATTCAATCATAAAGAACGCACCTGAAGTACTGGCTTGGCCAGCCTCACTTTGCTGCTTCTTTTGTCGCAAGTCATCTATGTAGAGTGCACAATTGCGTTTCCAGTGCCCGGTTGATGACAGAAGTGACACGCCTGATCCTTCTTCGTAGGAGGATTCACCTTAGGCTTCTTGGGTTGGTTTTGATTCACCTTCGGATTAGGTTGATAAGCCAGAACCTGCTTGCTTTTGTCAGCCTTACCCTTACCCTTGTTCACATGCGATTTCTTCTGGATTCTACCCCCTTGAATTGCCAACACTTGTGGGGTAGGAGCCTTGCCCTTTGATGGTAGATGCCTCTCATAATCAACAAGCAGTGCGAGTAATTCAGAGACTGTCTTCCCCGAGCAGTGCATGTTCCAATTTTGCACAAAACCAGCAAAGTCCTTGTTAAGGGATCTGTTGATCAAGTGAACTTGAACATTGTCAGGGTAACCAAATCCGATTCGGTAAAGTTGATCGAAGAATTCTCTCATCTCGTTTACATAATCTTCCCCATCAGCATGCTTACAGCTGTGTAGTTTGTCAAGAGACTCGTACAATTCAACTGCTGGAGTTTTTTCATAACGCTGCCTAAGCTCGTTAATTATGTCATACGGGAAATAATGCTCAAACTTCTTTTGCATTACCGGTTCCATACTTTGAAGCATCAAACAACCGACTTCATTGTATTTACCAAGTGTGACTCTCCATTCAGCCTTAACCTGCTCGGTCGCTGTAGGACCAGTAGGTTCATCAGGGCAACGGGTATTCAAATAATCGAGTTTACCGGTCGCTTTCAAGACAATTCTAAGCGAACGGTACCAATCATTGAAATTCTTTCCAGTCAATTTGGCCCTTTCAAGATGATTCTTGAAAGCAGCAAACACGGAGTTATCGGGTTGAGCCATTTCTACAGAAAGAAAAGTTCAAACATTAGTATTTTCGATAAGAAAATATTTTCAAGTAAACATAATACCCATGGAAATATTCATATAACCATCTTAGTTTCTTGAAAATCTAGGACCCAACTTTTCATAATTTTACTACATCAGTTGATCTGCCATATAGTAAATCATTATAAAAGATGGTAATCTGTCGAACAATAATTGGCAAACAATTTTTCCAATTCCTAGAAAATTATGGGATTTACTTCAAGTTGATTCATCAACTTGCCGTGTAAGCATGTTTCATCCCATCTCATGCCGTAAGCTCTAGGTCTCACGCATCAACTTACTTAAGTCGACTAACTTAGAGACTGCAAATTAACCATGTGTGGTCTCACGCACACTCGGAAATTTGCCTTGTCCTTAGTCTTTGGCCTAGGTTTCACGCATACCAAAGAAAAATTCCAAGTGTCCTTTATCGTTAGATGGCATGTGACTTAAATTTTAGGGTATTTAGTTTTTGATGTGACAAAAACATGTATAAAGATGCATGCACACATCTTTATGACATAAATTTTACAAAACAATTTTTCTTATCCAATTCATTAAAGTGAGTATTATCAAAGTTTTAATTGGTGCGTTGAGCGAATTACAACATTGCACTAAGAGGCTTCGATCTAAAAGGAATCCAAGATGACATACAAGCGAGCGTAGAGACAGAATGGAGTCTCTTTAAGGCCACAATTTAATGCGAAACCAAACTTATGCCTCACCTTATAGTATGCCATTGAGCCTTGAAAACGTTAAAGAACAGTCACCTCAACCAATTAAAAGTTTATGAAAACTCAAAACAATGTTTCGCCATTATTAGTCCAATTTAAATTTTCTTTTGAAAACTACCCTTGTTATTGCTTACAATTAAATAAACACATAACAATTAACAAGTAATTTAAAAGAAAACAATACAATCAACTAATAAATAAACAAGGTGAAAACACATAGCCGCATGCAAGCTTAATTAGATCAAACCCTAATTAAAACAATTGTAGGTTATCATGTGCATAATTAACCAAAACTTTCACTTTGCACAAGTGAGCCACATACATCGTCTAAAACGATTGCGTAAGCTTAGGTTAATTAATACACCACATAAGTAAATTGATTTTAATTATAATTGGAGTCTTCCCCAATTCTAGATCTATCTAATTACTACGTTGTGGATCACATACTTGCACATAAAACATAATAAACAATAATCCATGACTAACATGCATGTTTCGTCATGGATTCATGCAAACCAATTACCAAGTTGTACACATAAACATGTTACAAACCTAGGGTTTCTAATCAATTAACAATTAATTAATTAAAACACAAAACCCTAATTAGGGCAAATTGTATAAATCGACCCCCTCCCCCATTAATTAGGGTTAGGGTTTGAAAAATTTTCATAAAATTTAAAGAAAACCCTAGAAAAACATAACATGTTATCTAAAACAATCAAAGATACGTTTTTTATTGGTTTTAGTAAACAATTACATGTTATACATGGCTCGTGATGCCACTGTTAGAATTTATGTATCATGACTATCATATAAATAAGTAATACAAAGTAGCACATATAGCGGAAGCAAAGGATCAAGTATAACATAATAAAGTTAACTAAAACTTAAATAGAAAACGTACCAAACGCGATTCTTGATTGAGGATTGAACAAGTGATGAACCCTAATTAGGGTTTATGTAGATTTATGTTAAACCCCTTACTATTTTGTTTAACGATCTCTTGATAACAACAATGGTGTGTTGTTACCTCGTTCTTGTACACACAAACTCAATTGAATAAAAGGTTTTGCAAGAAACACAAACACTAAAGTTTTGTTACACAAAAATCGACCCTAAACCCTTTGTGGGATCTAGTTCGATCGGCCAAGGACAAAGAAAAGAGAAGAGAGATTTAGGGATAGAGTGTGTGTACAAAAGGTGAGAATGAATGAACCAATGCCTTTGTATTTATACTAATTAGACAACTTAGGGAACAAGTTAGGGTTTGGGAACCCCGTAGCACCCCACGACCGGCCTAGCATCCCTAGGGGTGTTTCCGGATCCTTCTTGTTGTCTAATTACACTCTAGTCCTTGTCTTTCTCTTTTTAACGATAGTTAGTACTTACACTTAATATATAACGACCGTTAAGTCCGTTTAGTGTTCAAAATAATAAATAAACATAACATTTACTATTTATTATTTATAGTTGGTATGTGCTTATTCACATACCTTTTATTCACCATTTTTAGGCTATTATAGACCAAAAACTAACTTTCCAGGCCAAAGATATCGTGTTTTTTGTGTTTATGACTGTGCAGGTAAGGATATTGCAAAAGCAACATGAAAAGCAACCTAAAAGCCTAAAACGAGCACGAGATGTGGAAAAGAGTTCTAAAGTCAAGCAAAAGATGAAATATACTTAAGAAAAGCCCGTGAAGACAAATTATTTCTCAAAGGTCAAGAAAATGAAAGAGACGCTTAATCGAAGTTCAAAGATAACTATGAAGCTAAACTTTCCAAATTCGAGCAAGTGATCACTTTTAAGCTTTTGAAGCCCTTTTGGAAAGCTCGTCAACACATCACCTCAAGTTACAAGGACTTAAGTTACATTTTTAGAAAGTTTAGTAGCTTTGTATCTTAAGTTTACGCTTAGTATTCACGAAATGTAAAAGACTAGGGGGCTAAGTGTACACGATGTAAAAAAAAAGGGGAAGCTCCCTTCCTCCCTTAAATACCACCCCCTAGCCTCAAAAATGGTGGTCTAGTTTTTTAGTGAGTCTTAGTTTATTTCATGTATTAGTGTAAGTTTATTTTATGCAAGCTTTTATTTTATGTCTTAATAATCTTCCTTTGCTTATTTCCTAGCTTATTCCAATCTTTCTTTTACATTTCTACATCTCATTCAAGCTTATTTACGTTTCTCTTAAATCATCTAAAAGCTTTTATTAAAACTTTACCACCTTTGCATGAGAATACAAATCGTGGGTTTTAACATGGTTTAGAATTTTATTTTTGAGTCGTGAGCTTATATAAGCTTATTTAGTACTTTAATCTAGCTTATTATTTAGTTTTATAAACGTTTTCATTTGGTTTTGATCTTTGCTCTACGTAAAAAAGTGTTTTTTTTTAGTTACAAGCCCTAGAAATTGCGAGTAATGTTTTGGGAAAATAGGGTTTAGCGAGTAGCAATTTACCATAGCGAGTATGAACATTTTTGGTCTTTTTGCGAGTAAGAAACTTAGGTCTTAGCGAGTATGAGTTTTTTCTAAAAGCTTGCGAGTATCAAACCATATATAGCGAGTATCAGTTTTTCAAAGTTTGCGAGTATGGTCTATATTCTCGCGAGTATGCTACGTTTGTGAGTTGCGAGTATCAGTTGGCAACTAGTTTGCGAGTATGGTCCAAAGTCTTTTGCGAGTATGAGGTTTGTCCAAGTTCTTGCGAGTATCGTTATGTTTCATTAGCGAGTTTGGTTTAATTACTTTGCGAGTTTGGTTTTTCTTAAATTGCGAGTATGGGTCTTAGCGTGTGAGTTTAATTTTTAGTTTTCGAATCTTAGTTTCTTTTAGTGTCGTGTCGTTGTAGTTCTTCAAGCCGGGATTGGCTTTTACTCACCTCATCGTTAATCGAGTGAGGTTTACTTCCTTAGTTTCTTAACGTTACTCTGTCGATTTTTCTTTAAATCTCTTAGTTTTATTTCTACTTAGTCACTTTCTTTTCTTATTAGTTTTACGTTCATTTAATCTTTAAACGTCTCTTAGTTTGAACTTTCTTTTCGTTAATTAAAATCAAAACTCAAAAACATTTTCTTTATTTCTTTCTTCCATCATTTCTTTTACGTATTACTTAACTTTATGTTCTCTTTCTCGTTCCACTTATATCTTTTACTCTTGTTCTTTATTTCATTTAAGCTTTAATCAATCTTTCGTAGGATAATTAAAACCAAATCTCAACTTTTAGACCAATTCATCTCACATAACTCACGAGTCGAGTGACAAGATCAATTCAACCCTCGTTGGGACAACGATCCGTGGTTCATGCTTTCACTAGCTAGATTACACCTCACCAAATTAATGGCGCCGCTGCCGGGGAGCGGTTGATAAGATTAAGTCATTAGATTATTGAGTATTGTGTTTTGAAGAACATTCTTTTAGAAGTTATCGTTTTTCTTAAACATAAAAACAACTAAAAATTATAAAACCTATAAAAACCAAAAATATTTTTCATTTTTCTTTTATAAAACATAAAAACCAAAAAGATTTTCTTTTCAACTTACTTTTTCAATTTGTTTCACTTTGATTTGTTTCAATTTGTATGAACACTCGTTCTTCTTATAACGAGCTTTTTCCACCACTTCCTAATCCCGAGAGTCTGCTAAGGCGTCCAAACCGAGTTAATTCTCCAAATCTTGAGGAAATGAATAACAACAACAACAACGGTGCACAAGCCAACGGGGGTCCCAATGGAGGAGATCCCCAAACTCTTCATGATTTACGTCCAATGGAGGAACAACTCCAATCACCTTTCCAAGGTGTGAGAAGGGCCATCGTGATTCCCGATATTCAAGCAAATCACTTTGAAATCAATCATGGATTACTCAATCTCATTGCGGGTATATCCTTTCACGGGTTTGATCACGAAGATCCTCATGTTCACATTCGGAACATAACCGACATTGCTGAAACAATTAAGATCAACCAAGTTCCATATAATGTTGTCAAAATGAAATTGTTTCCCTTTTCTCTCAAAGGAGCTGCTCGTACTTGGCTAGACAAAGAACCCCCCAATTCGATTCATACTTGGGATGATTTGGCTAGCAAGTTCCTTAACCATTTCTGTCCACCTTCAAAAACCTCAAATCTTCGTACTCAAATCTTTCGTTTCCAACAAGCTTTCGATGAATCATTCAGCGAGGCTTGGGATCGATTCAAAGAGTTACTTGAAAAGTGTCAGAATCACGGGTTTTCTGAATTGCATCAAATCGATACGTTCTATAATGGTTTGAATCCCGTTGATCAAGATTCGCTCAATTCTGCTGCTGGTGGTAATTTGTTATCTCGAAACACTCAAGATGCGTTCACGATCATTGAAAACAAAGCAAGAGTGCGAACTTCACGAAACAAAACACAAGTGTCAAGTGCTAGTAACAAGGATAACGATGAATTTGTGTCAATAACCAAACAAAATGCTGAAGCTATTGCTGCTCTTACAAAACAAATGGGAATTTTAATTCAACACAAGGAACAACCATCTCATATCGTCAATGCAGTTAACCCAAGTTGCGAAACTTGTGGTGGTCCCCATTCATATTACGAATGTCCAACAACTTGTAACGTCCATAACGAGCATGTGTACGCTGCTAACATGGGTGGTAACCGATACCAACCCCAAGGAGACCGCAATCTCCTCAGCTACCGTTCCACCAACTTTCTTGGACCACCACCAGGTTTTAATAATCCGCCACCAAACCAAAATGTGCAAAGTCATGGTAATCAAGTCAATCAAAATCAGAATCGTGCATATCAAGGTTTTCAAAATCAAAATCAAGGATTTAATCAAAACAAGAATTTTCAAAGTAATCATGGTAATTTTGGAAATCAAGGAGCTAATTTTGGTAATTTTCAAAATCAAGGTCAAGGTTTCAATAACAATGCCCGTGGGCAAACTTTTAACCAAAACCAAGGTGTTGTTCAAAATCAATCGAACACGGATGAGTTGTTGGCAGAATTACTTCGTCAAAATCAAAACAACCAAACCATCTTGCAAAGTCAGCAGACACAACTTAAAAATCATGAGGAAACAACCAGAATATTGCTAAAGGAAATTTTTGACATGAAAAAATCGTTAAATGATCGACCCTCGGGTTCGGGTACCACTTCTCTACCTAGCAACACGATCGCTAACCCGAGTGGCGATGTCAAGGCGATCACAACACGCAGTGGCGTCTCTTACGAAGGACCAACGGTTCCAACTGCCTCTTATTCTCCTCCTTCAAAGGTAGTGGACCGTGCAACCGAGGTGACAACGGATACGAGAATTCCTATTCACCAAGGAAGGACCGAAAATATCCAACCTCCGGTGGTTCAATCGACGAATGAAAATGCAAATATTTCAAAAGGAAAAGAGAAAATTGTTTTTGAACAAGAGGAACCAGTTAAAACTAATCTTCCATATCCTTTTCGTCTTAATGAGCAAAAACGTCAAGATAAAAATGACATAATGAAGGAAAAGTTCTTTAAGATGTTTCAAGACATTCGCTTTGATTTGAGTCTTGCTGATGCTGTTGTGTTAATGCCAAAGTTTTCATCAATGCTTAAAAACTTGTTGAATAATAAAGATAAATTGTATGAAATGTCGACTACACCTTTGAATGCGAATTGCTCGGCAGTGCTCCTGAAAAAGCTTCCTGAAAAGCTTGAAGACCCCAGAAAGTTCTTAATTCCATGCAATTTTCCCGGAATGGTTCAATGTTTCGCCTTAGCCGATTTAGGTGCTAGCATTAGCCTTATGCCGTTTTCCGTCTGGCAAAAGTTGTCTTTACCCGCTTTGACTCCTACACGAATGACACTCGAGCTTGCCGACCGTTCTACCTCTCGTCCTAAAGGCATAGCCGAAGATGTCATCGTCAATGTGGGAAAATTTCACTTTCTGGCTGATTTTGTTGTCGTCGATTTTGATCCCGATCCGAGGGTTCCTCTCATTCTCGGACGAGGTTTCCTAAAGACGGGCCGTGCTTTGATAGATGTGTACGATGAAGAAATTACCTTGCGAGATGGTCATGAAGCCGTCACGCTTAACTTAGACCAAACAGCAAGATATTCCTCCACCGATGAACCCATGACCATCAGCAAAATCGATGTCATTGATGAAGTTTCTGATGAGTATTCCCAAGAGATACTCGGATTTTCAAGTGGCAATCCCACTTCTACTCTTTCTTCACCCCAAGATAATTCTTCTACGTCTCAACCCATAATTGCCGACTTTTCTCCTTCTTTCACTCCGTTCGAAGGAGGTGATTTCTTTTTGGAAGAAGTCGATGATTTTCTTTCTATGTTGAAGAAGTCAAAAAGGTCGAGCCATCTAACGAAAAGCCTCCAGAACTCGAGCTTAAGGATTTACCTCCTCATCTTGAATATGCATTCTTGGAAGGAACCGAGAAATATCCCGTCATCATTTCTAAACACCTTCAAGATGAGGAGAAGAACCGTCTCGTTGATATGCTTAAGAAACACAAAGATGCCATCGCGTGGCGTATTTCCGACATCAAGGGCATAGACCCTCGTTTTTGCACCCACAAGATTTTACTTGAAAACGATGCTAAGCCGTCCATCCAACAACAAAGACGGGTTAACCCAAAAATTCATGATGTAATCAAGAATGAAGTTATCAAACTCCTCGATGCTGGGATGATTTACCCCATTTCTGATAGCTCATGGGTTAGCCCGGTTCATTGTGTGCCAAAGAAGGATGGAATGACTGTCGTCACGAATGATGATGATGAGCTTATTCCCACACGTCTCGTAACCGGTTGGAGAGTGTGCATCGATTATCGAAAGCTCAACGAAGCAACTCGAAAGGACCATTTTCCACTTCCATTCATGGATCAAATGATTTAACGACTGGCAGGAAATGAGTTTTATTGTTTTCTTGATGGTTTTTCTGGCTATTTTCAAATTCCCATTGATCCTCCCGATCAAGAGAAAACCACTTTTACTTGCCCTTATGGAACTTTTGCCTACCGTCGTATGCCCTTTGGCTTATGCAATGCTCCAGGCACGTTCCAGAGGTGTATGACCGCTATTTTTCAAAACATGATCGGGAAGACAATGGAGGTTTTTATGGATGATTTTTCTGTGTATGGTGATTCATTTTCGTCTTGTCTCTCCCATTTAGAACAAATGCTCCAAAGGTGTGAAGACACTAACTTAGTTCTGAATTGGGAGAAATGTCACTTTATGGTTAAAGAGGGTATAGTCCTCGGCCATAAAATCTCAAAAGCCGGGATTGAGGTGGACAGAGCCAAAGTCGATGTTATCGCAAAATTACCTGACCCCACGACCGTCAAGGGAATTCGAAGTTTCCTCGGTCATGCTGGCTTTTACAGACGTTTTATACAAGACTTTTCCAAAATAGCCCGACCATTGACTCACCTTTTAGAAAAGGATGCCCCGTTCATCTTCACCAATGAATGCATTGATGCTTTTAATACCCTTAAAAAGAAGTTGACGGAGGCTCCTATTTTAGTTGCCCCCGATTGGTATTTGCCCTTTGAATTAATGTGTGATGCTAGTGACTATGCAATTGGGGCAGTCCTGGGGCAACGAAAGGACAAATATTTTTGGCCTATACACTATGCAAGCAAAACCATGAATAGTGCTCAGTTTCATTACACCACAACTGAAAAAGAGATGTTGGCAGTTATTTATGCTTTTGAAAAATTTCGACCATATCTGCTTTTAAAGAAATGCATAGT
>LBNU01038558.1:25964-39856 GCA_014162995.1 Artemisia annua
TTCACCAATGAATGCATTGATGCTTTTAATACCCTTAAAAAGAAGTTGACGGAGGCTCCTATTTTAGTTGCCCCCGATTGGTATTTGCCCTTTGAATTAATGTGTGATGCTAGTGACTATGCAATTGGGGCAGTCCTGGGGCAACGAAAGGACAAATATTTTTGGCCTATACACTATGCAAGCAAAACCATGAATAGTGCTCAGTTTCATTACACCACAACTGAAAAAGAGATGTTGGCAGTTATTTATGCTTTTGAAAAATTTCGACCATATCTGCTTTTAAAGAAATGCATAGTGTATACGGACCATTCAGCCCTTAAATACCTAATGACCAAACCTGATGCCAAACCAAGACTTATGCGCTGGGTTCTCCTTCTTCAAGAATTTAAAGTTGAAATTAGAGATAAAAAAGGATCAGAGAACCTAGCTGCTGACCATTTGTCCCGTCTTGAAAATCTTCACCAAGGAGTGCTCGAGAAAAAGGATATCGATGACTCATTCCCTCTTGAGGCCCTTAGGAGCGTGTCACTTGGTGATTCTAGTACCCCATGGTTTGCCGATTTTGCAAACTACCGTGCGGGGAATTTTATAAGAAAAGGAATGTCGACCCAGGCCTAAAAGAAATTTTTCAAAGATGTGAAACATTATTTTTGGGAAGACCCTTATTTGTTCAAAATTTGTGCGGACCAAATCATTTGGAGATGTGTCCATGGGAAAGAGGCCGAAGCTATTTTGATGGCATGCCACAATGGCCCCACAGGGGGACATCATGGTGCCAATCTTACTGCTAAAAAAGGCTTTGACTCCGGTTTCTTCTGGCCTTCGATCTACCGCGATGCACAGGACCTGGTGAAGTCTGGTGACGCGTGCCAAGGACAAGGAAAAATTTCGCAGCGGGATGAGATGCCTCAAAACTCCATCCAAGTTTGTGAAATCTTTGACGTGTGGGGAATCAATTTCATGGGACCATTTCCATCTTCAAAAGGAAACAAATACATCCTCGTGGCGGTCGATTATCTTTCTAAATGGGTCGAAGCCAAAGCTCTCCCAACTAACGACGCCCGAGTGGTTGTAAAATTTTTGAAAAGTTTGTTTGCCAGATTCGGTACACCTCGAGCTATTATCAGTGACCGTGGAACTCATTTTTGTAATGACCAATTTTCAAAAGTTATGTCAAAATATGGTGTTACCCATCGACTAAGTACTGCTTATCATCCTCAAACTAGTGGTCAAGTCGAGGTGTCGAATCGTGGTCTCAAAAGAATTTTGGAAAGAACCGTGGGTGAGAATCGTTCTTCTTGGTCGGACAAGTTAGATGATGCACTCTAGGCCTTCCGCACAGCTTATAAAACACCAATTGGTTGCACCCCTTACAAGCTCGTGTACGGAAAGGCATGTCATCTTCCGATTGAGCTAGAGCATCACGCCTACTGGGCCTTAAAACATGTGAATTATGATTTAAAAACCGCGGGTGATCACCGAAAAATCCAGTTGAATGAGTTGAATGAACTCCGTGATCAAGCTTATGAAAATTCTTTGATTTATAAGGAGAAAACCAAACGGATTCATGATTCAAAAATCAAAAATCGTGTTTTTAATGTCGGTGATCAAGTTTTGCTCTTTAACTCAAGGTTGAAAATATTTTCTCGAAAGCTTAAGTCCCGTAGGTCTGGACCGTTTACCGTTGCCCAAGTTTTTCCATATGGTACTGTTGAACTTTTTAATCAAAATGGGGAACATTTTAAGGTAAACGGTCATCGTTTGAAACACTACTTTGGAGGGGATCTACCATTGGTGATCCCGAATCTCCAAACTTTTCCCAAGGACAAATAAATTCGGGGATAGAGTCAAGCTTAGTGACTCAATGACTAAAAACAAGCGCTTCGTGGAAGGCACCCCATTCTTATCCATCTATGCCTTTTAGTTTCTAATAAGTAACGTGAGGAGGGCGACCTCTTCCAATCTTTTGTTTGCTTGGTTGTTTGTGTTTGTGCAGGATTTCCCCAATTCATGATGACTCTCGTGCTCGTGGATAGTCTCATCTCCACTCGAGTCCCATGTATTGATGCTTGAATGGAAATCGTATATCCAAAATCTTATCGACTAATGGTATCTTTGGCATACTTAATAAATGGCCTTGGATTTATTGTTAGGATTACCCTTACCTTTTTAAACATTGAGGACAATGTTTATCTTTAGTCTGGGAGGGTGAATCTTCGATTTGATTGACCTAGCACTTTCACCATTGCCGTTTACTTTCGCAACCCCGTTTTCCTAAAAAAATCCACGAAAATTGAAAAAATTTTGAAAAATTCCAAAGAAAAAGATGAAAAAAATTAAATAATATGCAAAAATAGAATAAAAGTTTTGACACCGAGTTTGACTTTCCTACTAGGTAAGAGTAGGAATAAAAATTTTGACTTGATCCAGGCATGTTGAGCCCTAGCATGTTCCCTTAACCAAAGATGATCATAAAAGCTTTTGCTAGTTTTGTACACAAGGAGCTACTCTTTTGTCGGCTCCCGTACTTTACTTTATATATGCATGGCTTAAA
Organism: Artemisia annua; assembly: GCA_014162995.1. NCBI lineage: Eukaryota > Viridiplantae > Streptophyta > Magnoliopsida > Asterales > Asteraceae > Artemisia > Artemisia annua. The sequence goes on from LBNU01038558.1 coordinate 28,519, forward strand.
ATTATCGGCTAAGTATCCGCGGATCTCATTATTTGAGGTTTTCAAAATGCGGAGAATGAGATATGATAGTGTTTATTTAGAAGGTAGATGCCATACGTGGAGTAGTGGTTCTCTTTAAAGCTCATCGACGGTACTTGTGGCCTTTAGTTCCCATCAGCTTGTTTCACCCCATATCTTGTGTGCTAATTAAAGATGTTAGGTTTAGCCGATGAGTAGTTCTTTATCTTCTTAAGAGAATCTTTGCTTGGGAAATTGGGTACACATCATGGATACACGCTAGTTGAAGTTGTATTGTATATCGTTGTATAAGCGTAGTACGCATGTGGTTTCGGAGCTACCCAAAAGCCCGTTGCTATGTATGAGCTAAGGTGCTTTAAGACTTCGGATTGAGATCGGGCCTTGCATCCTAGATTTCAACCCTAGCAGTTGGCGGTAGGTCTTGGATTGAAACCATGAAGGTTCGGAGTTAAGAAGTTACTAAGGCAAGTAAAAAAAAAGAAAGAAAAAATCCAAGAATAAGGATCGATGTTTAGATCTATGGATTATGTGCTCAAGTGTTAAGACTAAAGTTGGTCGCGCGTGAGGTGCATGTTACGATCCTAGATCGGACGCATGAGGTGCACGTGAAATGTACTCGCCAACTTATGTCTATTTTTGATGTATTCCAAAGTCTTTGTATGTATCCAATATCCTTGATGTGGACCACATTTCTCTTGCAAACCTTCTTAAGGGAAGATCGATAACTACTTAGCGTTTGAATTTGGTATCTTTATCGGACTAAAAACTATGAAACGAGATGCTTATGAAGAAATTCATTTCTCTCACAAAGATAAAATAATGAGATACCAAAATAGGATTTGGGAGCGGGAGGTGACCACACACAAGTAACTTCCATGAGTGGTATTGGTATCTAGCGTCTAAGTAGGCGGTGATCTCATTTTTGCACTTAGTTTGGGACTTGTGAAAAATCAGGGACGATGAATTTTATCCAATCGGTCACTTTTCTATGAATCGTGTTCTTGCTCTATGACCCTTAATCGTTATCAAAAGATAATGAAAGTCAAGCACACCGTCATGAACTAAAGTAGCGTAATATATGATGTACATAGTCTAAAATGGAAAACCGGGGCGTTTTAGGGAATAAATGATTTTGTATCTCCTTTGAACGTTTTGCTACTTTTCAAAGTTAGTAAAGAGAGGTGTGAAATTATTTATCCTTAAGGCGTGATGTGATTACATTGTGTGAGGACACGCAATACCTTAGTCTGGTGGATTTTGGTATGTGCTTATTCACATACCTTTTATTCACCATTTTTAGGCTATTATAGACCAAAAACTAACTTTCCAGGCCAAAGATATCGTGTTTTTTGTGTTTATGACTGTGCAGGTAAGGATATTGCAAAAGCAACATGAAAAGCAACCTAAAAGCCTAAAACGAGCATGAGATGTGGAAAAGAGTTCTAAAGTCAAGCAAAAGATGAAATATACTTAAGAAAAGCCCGTGAAGACAAATTATTTCTCAAAGGTCAAGAAAATGAAAGAGACGCTTAATCGAAGTTCAAAGATAACTATGAAGCTAAACTTTCCAAATTCGAGCAAGTGATCACTTTTAAGCTTTTGAAGCCCTTTTGGAAAGCTCGTCAACACATCACCTCAAGTTACAAGGCCTTAAGTTACATTTTTAGAAAGTTTAGTAGCTTTGTATCTTAAGTTTACGCTTAGTATTCAGGAAATGTAAAAGACTAGGGGGCTAAGTGTACACGATGTAAAAAAAAAAAAGGGGAAGCTCCCTTGCTCCCTTAAATACCACCCCCTAGCCTCAAAAATGGTGGTCTAGTTTTTTAGTGAGTCTTAGTTTATTTCATGTATTAGTGTAAGTTTATTTTATGCAAGCTTTTATTTTATGTCTTAATAATCTTCCTTTGCTTATTTCCTAGCTTATTCCAATCTATCTTTTACATTTCTACATCTCATTCAAGCTTATTTACGTTTCTCTTAAATCATCTAAAAGCTTTTATTAAAACTTTACCACCTTTGCATGAGAATACAAGTCGTGGGTTTTAACATGGTTTAGAATTTTATTTTTGAGTCGTGAGCTTATATAAGCTTATTTAGTACTTTAATCTAGCTTATTATTTATTTTTATAAACGTTTTCATTTGGTTTTGATCTTTGCTCTACGTAAAAAAGTGTTTTTTTTGAGTTACAAGCCCTAGAAATTGCGAGTAATGTTTTGGAAAAATAGGGTTTAGCGAGTAGCAATTTACCATAGCGAGTATGAACATTTTTGGTCTTTTTGCGAGTAAGAAACTTAGGTCTTAGCGAGTATGAGTTTTTTCTAAAAGCTTGCGAGTATCAAACCATATATAGCGAGTTTCAGTTTTTCAAAGTTTGCGAGTATGGTCTATATTCTAGCGAGTAGCTATGTTTGTGAGTTGCGAGTATCACTTGGCAACTAGTTTGCGAGTATGGTCCAAAGTCTTTTGTGAGTATGAGGTTTGTCCAAGTTCTTGCGAGTATCGTTATGTTTCATTAGCGAGTTTGGTTTAATTACTTTGCGAGTTTGGTTTTTCTTAAATTGCGAGTATGGGTCTTAGCGTGTGAGTTTAATTTTTAGTTTTCGAATCTTAGTTTCTTTTTGTGTCGTGTCATTGTAGTTCTTCAAGCCGGGATTGGCTTTTACTCACCTCATCGTTAATCGAGTGAGGTTTACTTCCTTAGTTTCTTAACGTTACTCTGTCGATTTTTCTTTAAATCTCTTAGTTTTATTTCTACTTAGTCACTTTCTTTTCTTATTAGTTTTACGTTAGTTCATTTAATCTTTAAACGTCTCTTAGTTTGAACTTTCTTTTCGTTAATTAAAATCAAAACTCAAAAACATTTTCTTTATTTCTTTCTTCCATCATTTCTTTTACGTATTACTTAACTTTATGTTCTCTTTTCTCGTTCCACTTATATCTTTTACTCTTGTTCTTTATTTCATTTAAGATTTAATCAATCTTTCGTAGTATAATTAAAACCAAATCTCAACTTTTAGACCAATTCATCTCACATAACTCACGAGTCGAGTGACAAGATCAATTCAACCCTCGTTGGGACAACGATCCGTGGTTCTTGCTTTCACTAGCTAGATTACACCTCACCAATACTTTTATTCTCGTTTGTAATGTGTGCAATCCCGAGGTCTCGTGTTCGATTCTAGACATTTACACGTTAATTATTAACTATAATTTAACACTCTTGGCTTCTAAAACCTTGCTGCTACTCTTGTTCTTCTTTCTCTCGTTCACAGTAACAGTAGGATAGGACTAGGAATATTTTTGAAATGTGAAGGTGTCTTTGTGTGTGCATGTATACGAAGGAGGGGTTGTATATATTAGATAATTCATCAAGTTGCTATGAATTATTGAGATGAATATATTTGTCAGTATATGTTGGCGAAGGGATAGGAATAGAGAATCAAATTGGTGTCAAGTTGTATATTAGAGATTGATAAATCGATTTATATTATACAAGGAAAAGAAGGTGTGTCTGGTTGGTCAGTAGCATGCGACACATGTTTGAGTATAAAATCTGTATAGGTCGAATTGTATATTTGCCAAAGGGTCGACTTTTGCTTTGCTTCGTGTCACAGAAAAACAAAACAAAATATGTGCATGTGAGTGTTTCGTGTGTGTACTCTTGGTATTGGATTACATGCTTGATCGATGGTATTATATTCGAGGGTAGGTCGAGTTTTTAGTTTGGGGTACAACGAAGGTCCAAGTGATTATCTAACATGACCAAGAATGGGAATAAGGGCTCGTTAAGGTTCAGTGAGACATGTGGGATTTTTAGCATACCTAGAATACTCATTCATAATCATTTAGGACATAGTGAGCACGTTTGAGATAGTTGTAGATTATTGTAAACATGTTTGAGATATGAATGAACTCGTTTAGTTTTGCCATTAGTTTACTATTCATTTATACGTATTAGGTTGGAATATAATTTGATCTCGATTCTTTTGAGTGCAAAGAGTGAGATGGTGCCTTTTGTTCCATATGTTGTTAGTAAGAATCGCGAATACGAAGGCCAAACCAAACGTGCAAACACGTTCGAATTTATATGTTACAATTGTTGTTGGATTGGGCCGTTAGTGGGCTTAGGATTTCCTTTGGTCCAAAATGAAGTTAAATATGATCCGTGTAGTGTAATTGGGCTAGTGTAGTTGTTATTGAGTCATGTAGGCCCAATAAGAGTTGTGTGACTAAATCTGGTCATGTGGGGCCCACTTGGGAACAATGTGGGTCCTGTAGTGAATATTATATTATATTCTGTAGTTGTGGGCCCACGGGGATGTAATCCAGTTACGTGGAAGTTGTGGGTCCCATAAGTGTGTATTATAACTCGTACTTGTATTGTGGGGTCCATTGAGGTGAAAACCTCATATGTGGGTATTGTGAGTGCCACTGAGATGCCAACCTCATATGTGGGAGTTATGAGTGCAAAGTGTTGCACTTGTGATCAAAACTGATCCATAGTTACGTTGTGCCTTGTCCAGGTCATTGTGGGTTGCGTGTGAGCTTATTTATGGTAAGTGTGAATCACATAGCACATAATGATTCAGAGTTGCATAGTGTAAACAAAAAGTTTAAAATTTTGCCTAAAAATGGGTGCATGAACAGTAACATACAATTACTTCATGATTAGTGGTTGTTAATAACTGGGGTTTTTCACAGGATATTATTGTTCCTCCCATGCCACCTTCGCCTGCTATATCAGATGTTACTTATGAGTCGGACACGTCTGAGGCATTGGGATATGCACTTGAGACTGAGATTCCGTCAACACATGAGATTGGAGAGTCTTCGACAGCTGCACGTGTTACTCAGTCAGAGGTTAGTGATGAGTTGGACCGCTTGAGGCATGATCTCACTTGGTGTCAGGGTCGTTACATGTCATTGTCTAGGAGCACGTGTTATCGACCGTCTGAAGTTGTAGATTTAATCAAGGAGATGAAGAATGGGAAAACGTTATGGATAAGGTGTATGTTGGATTGCATGAGCATGCAGCTAGGCTAGGTCCAGCCAAGGAGTCAGATGTTGAGTTACAAGAGCGTTTGGATTCGCTAGATAGGAGAATGGTTGCGATGGAGAAGATGGTGGAGCAGTTGACCATGAAAGAGGTGTTTCATGATATTGACAGCGATCGTCACTACTGTAGCATTCAATCATTGTGGGATGAGCTTCATGCTACTCAGAGGCAGATCTATTATGATAGGATGGCCCACTTTAGGTTTGATGACAGTGTTGATGTGATGGCTGTGTACGGGGATCGCTAGTAAGAGCGGTGATTAGATCATTTATGGTAGTTAGTATCTTGATAGTAGTTTACCTAGTACGTGTTAGACTGAATAGTTCAGTTGGTAGATTTTGTCAGGAACTTGTACTTGTTTTGCATATCTTGTAAGACCTATGTCAAGTATGAAATCTATTATGTATTTTGGGGATGTACTGTTATTGATGTTGTGCATTATATTGATTGATAGAATTATGCCGCCTAGAAAGATGACTCCGGTTGCCATTCAGCAGTTGATTGATGAAGGTATTGCAGCAGCGCTTGCCGGGCAAGCAGGTGTTCCCCCAAATGTTGGACAGGCTGGAGCTCAAGCTATTCCCAGCAATCGTTTCTGCACTTATAAGGATTTCATGAATTGTAAGCCGACTACCTTCAAAGGAACTGAAGGAGCTGTTGGATTGACTCAGCGGTTTGAGAAGGTGGAGTCTGTGTTTCAGAGGAGCAATTGCATAGAGTATGCGACAGGTACGGTGTTGGAGCATGCCTTGTCATGGTGGAATGCTTATGCTCAGGAGAAGGGAATGTAGAATGCCTTTAGTATTGCATGGGATGATTTCAAGAAGGCAATGGTTAAGAAGTATTGTTCTCGAAGTGACTTGAGGAAATTGGATACTGAGTTCTACTATTTGGTTGTGAAGGGTTTTGATCTTGCTACCTATGTGCGTCGGTTCCAAGAGTTGAAAGTGTTTTGTGCTCACATGGTGCCCGATAATGAGAAGTTACTAGAGAAGTTTATTGGTGGATTACCTGCAAGTATCTAAGGACATGCGACGTCGTACAATTCAGAGACTTTGGATGATACTATTAGCATGGTTGAGCACCTTATGGATCAAGTGGTTAAGCATGGTGTTGTTATTCAGAAAGGTAATCACTTTGATAACAAGAGGAAATGGGAGGACAATAGAAGTAACAACAACTACAACAACTTCAACAACCGTAACAACAACGACAACAAGTATCGTAACAACAATCACCACCACCAACAGAACAGGAGGCACGATATTGTTAAAGCTTTTTTGGCCGCACCAGCTCAAAGAGGAGTGAATGCTGGGCAGCAACCGCGTTAGGACAAGTGTCAGCGGCATCATACTGGGCCGTGTGTAGTGAAGTGTTTGAAGTGTCAGAAGGCTGGTCATGTTGCGAGGTACTGTAGGAGCAGGGTTGTAGCAACATGAGCGAATGCTCAGCCTGTGGTGACTTGTTTTGGATGTGGAGAGCACGGACACTATAGGAGTCATTGCCCGAAGAATGTTGGACAAGTGATGTGTGTCGTGTGTCACAGTTGTAGTATAGGGGTTTTGCCTATTTAAGTTTTAAATTTATATTTAGCTGACTTATCCTAACACACACACTTAACGAGCAGTGTATCCAATCAATATGTATATAGTGGTAAGTAGAGTATCGATCACTAAGAGTGAAACGTAATTTAGTTAGTCTAATCAGTATTTTAATATCCTAAGTTAGTCTTACAAACTAATCTAACGCAAGAGGGGGTTTAGCCTGAGAGACTAGCACAGTTGTAGTAGATTAAACAGAAAAGTAAAACTCATGAGAATGAATCAGAGAATAGCAAACACGTACACAGATAGATAATAGATACAGTAAGAAGACCTGTCCTATTATTAAGTAGCTTGTCACTTGTTTTATTGCTAGTTCTATATGATGAGTATCGTAATATTATCTGTCTCGTTGGATCATAAATATAGGCGAGTAAACTCTTAATGAACACTTATGCCTAGCCCACTTAACTAGACACTAATTAAGTAGGCGAGGAGGGGGTATGGCAGACCAAGCAAAACTCAGCTAGACACAGAGGTTATCAATGCACATATACAAGTCACCAAAAAAACATCATATAAACTTTAATTGATGGGAAAGTAATTTTAAGGGGGGTAGTATGGTGGCCACAAGCCCATCAATCCTGATGAATTAAAGCTTACTAATACAGTAAAACAAAACTACTTAATGAATTATACACATGCAGGACCTTCTTACAGCTCTAAGATCTTCGTTTAGGGTGTGTCTTGTGTTGCTTCTTCGTCTGAATTCGTCTCCATAGGGTTTTTATGCACACAAAATTCATAGGTAATGATGGTCTATTTATAGTTTCTGTCTGAGGGTTCGATGCGGCGCATCAACTAAGTAGATGTGGCGCATTGAGGTAACTTCGCGTGGGGTCCAAGATTATTCAATTCTGGATCCTTCATACACTGTCTTCAGATGCGGCGTAACTTGAATCTTTATACGGCGCATGTCCTTTAGTATCTTGGATTGTATCTGGTGAAGTCTTGATAGTGATACGCCGTATGTCAATATTGTGATGCGGCGTATCTGGAGTAGAACAAGCTGGATCTTCTTCGTTGACCGAAGTTTCATATGCGGCGCATGCTAAAATCACATACGGCGCATTCTTCAAAGTCAGGCAATGGCCTTTCAATTCATCTAAGTATGATAGTACGGCGCATTGGTCTAGAATGATGCTGCGTATCTCCTTGATTTCAGTAGACTTTTCCATCTTGATTAATTTGCTCCTTAATTAGTCCAAAATCGCCAAGTTTCACCAATTGCTTGTTATTTCCTAAGAATCTTTAAAGTAAATAATCAAGCACCGATTTTCATACATAATTTAATAAAACAAGTCAATTAAATAGGATAAATGATGTCAAGATAGTGTACCTATTTGATGTCATCAAATATCCCCCCACTTGAACTTTACTTGTCCTCAAGTAAACCTTAGGTTAAATTTATGAAATTGTATCCTAAAAGGTATTAGGATGTATTTTTATCATTAAACACTTATTCGTTTTATCATAATCACACAACAAACACTTAACGAGTTAGAAACAANTCAAGCACCGATTTTCATACATAATTTAATAAAACAAGTCAATTAAATAGGATAAATGATGTCAAGATAGTGTACCTATTTGATGTCATCAAATATCCCCCCACTTGAACTTTACTTGTCCTCAAGTAAACCTTAGGTTAAATTTATGAAATTGTATCCTAAAAGGTATTAGGATGTATTTTTATCATTAAACACTTATTCGTTTTATCATAATCACACAACAAACACTTAACGAGTTAGAAACAAAATAAAATTTTCAGTATCAAAACAATTCTAAATCGTTTAGTTGCTCAGTCGTGACGAATATTCTATCATAGGCTTGGCAGACATACACATCTCCTCCACTAAAACAAGTCTAAAGCGGTAAAAAGAGTTTTGAGGCTTAAGGGTTGAACCAAGCTTTGCTCAAACGTTTCCTGCATAAACTTAGTAGATCGCTAGCACGAGTCCTTGATGCTTCAACTAACGGATGGTCACTAATGTGCTCCTTGGATCGCTAGCGCGTTATTTACATAACGGATGGTCACCAAGTTACAAACTAGATCGCTAGCGCGTTAGTCAATTAATCTAATACTCGGATGGTCACTACCTTATTCATACATTCTACATTCTTACTTAGCCATCATTCTATCGGATGCTCGAAAGCTAACGAAGAATAGAACAATACGGTTGGGTATGGATAATATTTGGGATAAAAATTGGTGTAAATTAAAAATTACAAAACAAATAGATTAAGTCCTAGTGTGTTCCCAACCATCCCATGAATAAGACTCATATCATTGAATAACTCACGCTTTGACTCATGTAACTCACGCTTTAGGTAGACACGAATTATACTCAAACAAATCTTAAACAAATAATAAACCTTAGTTGGCGTTCCCATAACGGCCAACTCCCTTTCAATCCATAAATATATTACAACAACAAAATAGTGGAGATATCTTCCACTTAATACAAAACTTTACAATAGTTGGTTAAACAAAATTCTAACTTCCAACTTTCTTCTTTCTTTTTCTTTTCTAATTTTTTTGATTTTTTTTTAATTTTTTTTAACATAACATAGATGTGTAAAATTTCACAACTTTACTATTACGATTTTTCCGGATAATATTTCTTTACTTTTCATGACTTCAGAAATAACGATAATAGTGAAGGTAGTAAACACACGAAAAATAACAAGACTCAAATTTATACAATATTTACTTTAACTCCAATTGCATTGTGCAATTCCTGACCTAACCAAAGATAATGAATTACGCATACGAATACAGGTTATGCAAGGAAACACACTTTGCCTAAGCAACTAACCACGGAGTTTAATCTACAGGGTAGGCTAAGGTGTAAAGGTGTAACGAAACATAAAATATGGGTGTAAGAAATGAAACGAGTGGCTTTGAGGGTTTTTCTAGGGGTATGTTACTCTAAAAGTGAGAGTAAACAAATGGGTTTAAACGAGGGTTAACTAACCAATGTAGTTAGTTAATAACACATAACATTCATGTAGAAACTAGAAAGGGGGGGGGGTTGAATAGTTTCACCGTTTCCTTTTAGTTGTTAAAACGTTTCGCCATTTTTAGATCCGGTTAATATTCTTTTGCAAACTTGTCGAATTCTACTTGTTATGTGATATCAAATAAACTACTAACATACACAAATAAACAAGTAAAGTAAAGAGAAAGGAAAGAACACAACCAAGAGACGCGGCGATTTATAGTGGTTCGGCATGAAGCTCACTCTCCGACCTACTCCACTCGCCGAGTACCACACTCGAGAGTTATCAATCACTATATCGACACACTCCTTCAGGCGGAGAAATCCGTACACATGCTTACACAAGGTTTAACGACACTAAGCATAATGTAGAGTTTTAATCGTAGCTAGACCAATCTACTCCAAGGCCTACGTTGCCACACGAACAAGCACTCTTGTCCAACTTGAATCTTCACCCGATCCAAGCCTTCACATAGTTGACACATTTGGTTCTTCACCTGAACCAAGCCTTCACACATAGACAGACTTGGTTCTTCACCCGAACCAAGCCTTCACACACTTGACTCACTTGGTTCTTCACCCGAACCAAGACTACACACATGACTCACTTGAATCATTACCCGATCCAAGTCTTTTACATAATGACTTGACTAAGTCCTAACCTACACACTAGGACATCACTCTCCTCACAACCAATACATGNGGTTCTTCACCCGAACCAAGCCTTCACACACTTGACTCACTTGGTTCTTCACCCGAACCAAGACTACACACATGACTCACTTGAATCATTACCCGATCCAAGTCTTTTACATAATGACTTGACTAAGTCCTAACCTACACACTAGGACATCACTCTCCTCACAACCAATACATGAACTAATCTAGTTACAAAACTTCTTGGATCTGCATCACCATCCAAGTTCACACAAATATCCCCATCCTCGACTCACACACAAGTCGGAAAACAATTACATTATTTACAAAACCTATCACCGTAACACTTGTTACGTTTGTGTGTGGACACCTATAACATCTCGAGACTTCATTGATGTCGAGAGTTCTTCTCTTGCACTTGATGGAAGAGGAAATCACTTATAAACATATACCGACATGTTATAGTGATCAAAGACAAAAGGGAAAATAAAAACAGAAAGTTTTGTGTGTGAAAAACCTTATTTTCTGAAGTGTAACAGTTCAATATTTATATACGACAGGAGAGAGCCAGACGGTCGCGTAAATAGGCGACAATCCTTTATCACTAAGGGACCGTCGACCACTTTAAGGGACCATCCAGACAAAATGCTCCCATTTTTGTCCTAACGTGGTGAAAACTTATCTGGTGAAAATTCAACTATTTTGGGGGGGAAAACTAGCTGTTATAAATTTGAATTTGAATATATTTTCTTAATAAAACATTTCTTTAAAAACACAAAAATACTTTTGTGAAAATGTTTTGTCTAACTTAAAAATGTAAGTTTGTAAGAAAATAAAAACTTCTTTGATCACCAAACTAATGACGGTATAAAGTTTGTTCATACCTGAAGTGACGTTGTTGAAGCTACGTGGAAGTAATGAGTTTCCTCGATTAAAAAACTTATTAACCGTAACTTTACGTAACATGTCTTTATATTTTGTGATTATCAAAACACAAGAAGAT